>WNWK01002498.1:142500-206982 GCA_009830355.1 Cherax destructor
AAGCTAATGAGAAGAATTAAATCAGTCGAGGATCAGGCAGGACTACAGAGACCTGGACAGGCTACAAGCCTGGTCCAGTAACTGGCTCCTTGAATTTAACCCTGCCAAATGTAAAGTCATGAAGATCGGGGAAGGGCAAAGAAGACCGCAGACAGAGTATAATCTAGGTGGCCAAAGACTGCAAACCTCACTCAAGGAAAAAGATCTTGGGGTGAGTATAATACCGAGCACATCTCCTGAGGCACACATCAATCAGATAACTGCTGCAGCATACGGGCGGCTGGCAAACCTAAGAATAGCGTTCCAATACCTCACTAAGGAATCATTCAAGACTCTGTACACCATATACGTCAGGACCATACTGGAGTATGCAGCACCAGTTTGGAACCCACACCTGGTGAAGCACGTCAAGAAATTAGAGAAAGTGCAAAGGTTTGCAACAAGACTAGTCCCAGAGCTAAGGGGATTGTCCTACGAAGAAAGGTTAAGGGAAATTGGCCTGACGACACTAGACAACAGGAGGGTTAGGTGAGACATGATAACGACATATAAAATACTGCGAGGAATAGATAAGGTGGACAGAGACAAGTTGTTCCAGAGAGGGGACACAGAAACAAGGGGTCACAATTGGAAGTTGAAGACTCCTATGAGTCAAAGGGATGTTAGGAAGTATTTCTTCAGTCATAGAGTTGTCAGGAAGTGGAATAGCCTAGAAAGCGACGTAGTGGAGGCAGGAACCATACATAGTTTTAAGACGAGGTTTGATAAAGCTCATGGAGCAGGGAGAGAGAGGACCTAGTAGCAATCAGTGAAGAGGCGGGGCCAGGAGCTATGACTCGACCCCTGCAACCACACATAGGTGAGTACACCACACACACACCACACACACACACCACACACACACACCACACACACACACCACACACACACACACCACACACACACACACACCACACACACACACACACACACACACCACACACACACACCACACACACACACCACACACACACACCACACACACACCACACACACACACACACACACACACACACACACACCACACACACACCACACACACACACCACACACACACACCACACACACACACCACACACACAGCACACACACACACCACACACACACACACACATAATGGAGCATTATAACTGGCAGCATAAGTGATTGAAAGCAAGGGGGAACAACAAAGTTCATTGATCATCACTTGATGTGTGAGTGCTAATGATACAACTCACCAGGAGAGACTCACCAGGACCAGAATACAGAAATACCCAAGAAGAATATACAATTTTAGAAAAGTTAAATTATTGGGCTGATGAAGAGATCTTGAAACATTCATCCACTAACCTTCCGTGCACTTCCTTCTAGGATGATGGCGGAATGGTGAGCATGCCGAGCGGGATGGGGGATCGCTTTACTTGTAGCTTCTGTCGCAAGACGTTCAACCACAAGAACAACTTCAGGAAGCACATACGGACGCACACTGGGGAGAAGCCATATTCGTGCCCATATTGTTCATATTGCTCTGCCCGCTCGGATCTCTTACGTGTCCATTTACTAAAGAGGCATCCATATGCAACTTTTTAGTGATATGTATAGTATATTAATATACTGTACAAGGCAGTAAATATTTTACAGTGCTTTTGGGAACTTTGTTATTGGGTAATGCATGGTTTAAAAGTTTATATGAATTACATACAGTGGTACCTCGAGTTACGATGGTCCCCAAAATCGCCCTTTTATGTAAGTTTATTTTTTTAAATGCTTTTGTAGGTATATTTTTGGGGGTGTAAAAGGATTAGTCTATTTTACATTATTCCTTATGGGGATAAATTCGTTTGGTAATGGCACTTGAACAGCATTCTCGAACGAAAAAATATCGTAACTCGAGGTACCACTGTACTGTATATGAATAATTAAAAGATTTAGGTGCCAGATGAAAAAGTAACTGAAAGTTCATTTTTCTTGTGTTTTATATATACAGTATAAATATATTTTCAATGAAAATCCATTATAAGATATTTTGTGTTCAAGTAGAATGAGCATTCTTGATCTTATTTTTCCATGTATCAAACTGTAACTGTACTGTATTGCAATTGAAGTCATACATAAATATATTAGTAAACTTGCTGTATTGTGTTTACTTATACACGACAACCTAAAATATATATGCATTATATATTAGTGGCTATTTATTACATGACTAGTATTGAAAGAAACGAGTTGAAATAATGTAATACGGAATATTTCGTGATAGTAAAGCAAATCTGACTTTTTATTTTACGTTTGATATACAGTACAGTAGGGCCCCACTTATACGGCAGGTTAGGTTCCAGGCTACCGCCGGAAAGCAGAAAGCCATTTTTTTTTCCACTTATAAATGCATATAAATGCCAGTTAACAAGTTTACACTTAATGTATTAAGTTAGCAATAGAACTAGGCATTTAGAAACAATAAAAAGTAAAATACACACACAGTACACTCATTATTTACCTCAAAATATTTGTAGTCTTAATGTAGAGCAAAAGGTGAGTAGTATTTATTGTAAGAAGTCAGGTGTGGTAGGTATGGTAGCCCTCCCAGCCACCCCACCCACACATAATATACTGCGACATTTAAAGCTCCCTAGAGTGATAAAATGCATATACAGTACACTCATTACTTGCCTTAAAATATTTGTAGTCTTAATGTAGGGTGAGAGGTGAAAAGTATTTATTTGTAGAAAGTCAGGTGTGGGAGGTATGGTAGCCCACCTGGCCACCCCACCCACACATAATATACTACATTTAAAGCACCCTAGAGCGATAAAATGCATATACAGTACACTCATTACTTACCTTAAAATATTTGTAGTCTTAATGTAGGGAGATAGGTGAGTAAGGGAGATAATAATGAATAAACGAGAGAGAGAGAACGAGTAAGAGGACAGAGCCGCAGAGTATGTAAACAAATGGACGAATGCATCTGGTTATGGTTGATACATGTTCATACCTTACATTGTGTACAAGTTGTCTCCACAGTGGTACAGTAGAATAAAGAGCAACACTTCCATTCTTATGTAACATAATTTTTAAAAGGAATGATGCTCTGACAAGTTAGTACAGAAGAATAAACAACAACACTCGCATTCTAATGCAACACACCATTTTTAGAGTGAATGATGATATTATTATTATTATTATAATCATAATAAAAAAGAAGAGCTAAACTCACAAGGGTCATGGCTAGCTATAGGTAGAGTGAAGGCATATGAAAGGAATATTTTTCTACAGTTATCCCCCAGTAACTGGTGTTTGACTAGAGAAAACGTAATTCTTCCGACACTCCTACAAACCGCCTGGTAAACACATCTCATATTTATGTCAATTTTTATAATGTGAGTGTATGTATCATGTTTATATGTTACGTAGCATGTTTATTATATAATTTTGAAAAAAATATCATAGATGGATTAATGGAAATGTCTATACTAACGTAATATATGACATTTAATGTGCCCAAGAGATTATTATATGGCGTCAAGAATAGAGATTTTAATGTGTACCTGCACGCCAGCACAGTGTGTAAGTATATTTAGGTACAGGTACACATAAGTACATATTTATCAGAGTACATATAAAATATGCAATAAATTTAACCCTTTCAGGGTCGGTGTCATACTAGTACGGCTTGAGAGCCAGGGTTGGTGCCGTACTTGAATGCCTAAATTCTAGCGCCTTCAAATCTAGCGAGAGAGCGCTGGTAGGTCTACATATGAAAGAATGGGTCTGTGTGGTCAGTGTGCGCAGTATAAAAAAAAATCCTGCAGCGCACAGTACATAATGAGAAAAAACTCTGACCGTATTTTTCGTTTAAAACCGAATTTGCAGTCTATTTTCGTATGGTATTTATTATTGTATTCTCGTTTTCTTGGTCTCATTTGATAGAATGGAAGATATATTACAGAAATAAAGATGATTTTGATTGGTTTTATGATGACAAGTACCTTGAAATTGAGCTCAAAGTAGCGAAAATGTTTGATTTTTGCCGATGTTCAAGAGTAAACAAATCACGCCACGCGTCCAATACACGTCAACTGGTGAGTCTAATATTCTTTCACAAGTGCGGTGATATTATACATTTTTTACAATGATGCAGTAGTATACATAACAGTAAATCTTCTATTTTTTTGTGAGAATAAAAATTCAAAATGGAAAGCAAAAGTAATGTACGAGGGGCCTGGAGACCTGACTAATAAACAGAGAAAATATTATTTTAGTGCCAGGAATGTCTGCCTTGTTTATTCTGGACCCCATTTTGAAATTGGCATCATTTGAAACTTGAGTGAAATTGGCCAAATTGCCAATTTCTGACCACTTTATTGGGTAGTTGAAATTGGTAAATGGGCGGTTTCTTGTACTCAATCGATAGAACAAATGGAGGTCTAGCGAAATAGCTATGATTTTAGTAGACTGAAACATTGGAATTGGCCAAAAATAGGGCTCAAAGAGGGCGAAATCGCCAATGCGTAAATATTGTTGAGGCCGCTAACTTTGCGAGAGCATAATTCCGTAAGTTTTCCATCAAATTTCATACTTTTGGTGTCATTATGATCGGAAAAATATTCTCTATCATTTTATCATTTCATAATTTTTTTTTTTTTTTTTTTTTTTTTTTTCAAAAAATTTTCGACCCTGAGAACGAGTTTGGGAGAGGGCCTCTCAACCCTGAAATTGTTAAAACACCTGAAATTTTGGAAAGTTTCCAGACATAATAAAGAGATGTGCTCATGGAGAATGTAAACAAACTGGGTGTGGGGTGCCGTATTAGAAAGACAGGGAGCCATATAGCAAGTTTTGGTCATAATTTGATATTGCCGTATTAGCGAAACACTGTAAAGCAGGGCCCTACTGTTCTGTATTCAGTACAAATATGTTTTGAAAAAAAGTAATTTCAAAGAATTAGCAACATTCTCAAGAAAGTAAATGAATAACTGAAGCTATGAAAAACTTAGACATACTGCATTAATAAATGAAGATTCTTGAGGGCTGTGACTGATGTAAACACTCAAGTGGATGGTGTAACAGATAAAATATTATTTATCTCTTCAAAATTATATAAAATTAGTTTCTTTACAGATAAGCTGCTTTGATGTCTGAGGATGAGTCATTGTGAGAAGAATGTTTCAAACAATTGGTTTAAGAACAACTTATGAAGTATTGACTATACATTATCGTAATACTGTTTTATAAACAATGTTCTTCTTGCACTTAAGTATCATTATTTATGGTAATACAGTAGACCCCGAGTTACGTACACCCCGGAAATCGTACAATTATGTAAGTATAATATTGTAAGTGCTTTTGTAAGTGTATTTTTGGGGGTCTGAAATGGACTAACCTACTTGACATTTTTTCTTAAGGGAGTAAATTCATTCGGTAATGGCACTTGAGCAGGCTTCTGGAATGAAGTTTTTACGTTACTCGGGGGTCCACTGTACAGTACAGTGGTCCCTCGGTTTTCGGTCATCTCCAAACTCGAACATTTATGTAAGTGTATTTTCGTAAGTGCTTTTGCAAGTGTATTTTTGGGGGTCTGAAATAGACTAACCTACGTGACATTATTTCTTAAGGAAGTAAATTCGTTCGGTAATGGCACTTGAGCAGCATTCTGGAAAGAATTTTCGGCGAAAACCAAGGGTCCACTATATAATCAATTATATGGGAAATTTATTGGCAGGAGTGTTATATGATCCCTATGGGTTTAGCACTCCCCTATGAATGTAAAAATAACACCAAAAAATGAAGAAAACATACTACTTCAGAAATATGAGATTAAATTGGAAGCAGTAAGGAACATCTTGACAGATATATAATATTGTAGTAAAATACACTTAGTGCAAGTTAGAACTGGATAGAAATAATAGTTAGGGAACAAGCAGCATACCCTTAATTTAGGAAAAGTTTTGTCTGTCTAGAAAAGAGTATGATTTTTTTTCCTGGCCAGGGATTTAATCCCTGGATTTCACTGCCTTAGTACTATACATAACTATAATAAGGAAAGATGAAATAAAATGTATGTTGGTAAACCAAAGGAAAGACTGTCCCACTACTAGATTTTGTTGGATGAGAGGAAGGAAATTACCAGTATTTTTAGGAAAAAGTTATTTGTACCAGGTAACATCAGGATAACCGTGTTACTTGCACCGGGAAATTTACTCAGGTCACGAGAAGATTCACACGTCTTCCATTCAGTATTATTTGGTCTACCTTATATGTTATTTAGTATATAAAATAAATTTGAGATGTTATCCAAATTAATTTGATATAAAAAATTTATCTTCATTCCTCCTTTTATTTTCTCTTTCCCCTCCCTCTTACAAAAATATGTTTAAAAGTAATTGAACAAAGTGATGGCACTGATATTTTTTTGCTTTCTCAAGTCAATCTTGATAATTTATAAATCTTATAATGTAGTTTTTAGTTGCCATATAATGGTGCTTGGTTAGATCCAATATTTTATTTCTTTTCTGTGGACATATATTTTTTGCATTATCACTCCAACCTTTAAAAGGAAGGGGGTTGCCTTGCTGCTGGTAAAGGGCTCTTGATCCAGGAAATTGAAGTTACCCTGCACTTCCTCGGATCAAGCCAAATTACCTCTCAATCTACAGGCACTGTTTTATAACTACTATAGGTTTAGCATTTCCCCCATGAACATAATAATAACTGCCACTCCAGGACCTCAGTACTGTGGAAAAATGCAGTTTAGTAAATCTTTTCAAATAAATGATTAGACATAGTATTTAGTTTAACTAGTTTTTAAGCCACTTTAATTAGATACACTTTTGTAATGGAAGAGGTTATGGCAGAGTTGATGGGGTCTTAATTATAAAGGCCCTTGACTACTCAGCAAGATTGGCTGCTCTGCTCTTCAAAGGTAAATCTCTTAAAGATGTTATTCATTGATTTTTTTCTGGAACAGTCATAAGGCCACTAATTGAAGATAAAAAAAAATCTGGACCTTTTCCCAGTATCTGTCAATCACATAGCACAAAATTAGGTATTGGAAATCAGTAATGAGACCACCTGAAGAACTTGCTGATCAGTGATCACTTTCTATTTTAGGTAGCAATGGTGGCATCAGTAAGACCCGAAGATGATTTAGCAGCTGCATCCGCAAGTGTCTATAAACACAACCTTAGTACCTCCTTCACCCCAGTCTGCCCTTACTGCAACAAGTCCTCCTTCTACTCTCCAAGGGATCTGGAGCGCCATATTCGTGTTCACACAGGAGAGAAGCCATACAAATGTCCTCACTGTAATTATTGTGCAAGACTTAAGGCACACATGAAGTCTCACTTGCTACGAAAACACGAAGGACTGCTAAATAGTGGGGCATTAGGAATGATTTCTTCAAGTGAGCATCAGTATAACTGAGAATCTTAATAAATCTAAGGCATACTAAGTTATTAGTACTGAATATGAGAAGTGTATGTCTGTGTAACAAGTTGTTTACTCTCTATATACAGTATAGTATAATGCTTCATGATGAACACATTAATCTGTTAAGGTACTTAGTAAAAAAACTGTAATTAAGTCGTCTAATTAAAGCTTTAATTGGCAGTCAGGTGTATCCTTATCAAAATTTTTACATATACTATTTTGATTAAATGAGACTGAGTTTTTTTTTGTTTCATTTTTTGTTTTTGTTTTAGCACCAGCTAACCTGCACTTGCCTGACCCCTATGGGTTGAGCACTTCCTCCTGAATAAAATAATGATAATAGTTCTTTGTTGGCAGCAAGTGTTTTGCCAAACAAGCTGAGCCTGTACAGTACTCATGATTGCTATAATGGCAGAAATCAGTTTGCAAATCACAAAAAGAAATAGGTACCTTATTGATGATTATATAATACTTTACTAATTAAGATTAATCTTGGCACATATGTTAGGCAGAATACAATAAAATATACAGTGGTACCCCGGTTTACGATGGTCCCCAAACTCACCCTTTTATGTAAGTTTATTTTTTTAAATGCTTTTGTAAGTGTAATTTTGGGGGTCTAAAAGGACTAGTCTATTTTACAACATTTCTTAAGGAGATAAATTCGTTTGGTAATGGCACTTGAACAGCATTCTGGAATGAAAAAATATCGTAAACCGGGGTACCACTGTAATTGTACTGTATTTGTTTAGGTTATTTGTTTGTTGCAGATTTAAAAAATCAAGGCAAAAGTTTTAATTAAAATCATTTCCAAGAAAATTTAGCTTGTTTGGCAATTTTGCCTAAAAACATAAATTCTAGAGAGCCACATATGATTACAAGTTACTGTACTCAGAGGATTTGACGAGAGGAATGAGAGATTGTTTCATAGGGAAGGTAGGAGAGGGAAAGGGCAAGGGACTATTGATTGAAGCTTAAAAACTCACATGTATGACCCATAAGGGCTTAGTGCTTGTTGTTTTCTTAATATAATGTTAATTAAAACTGATTACCTACACTGATGTTAGGAAGTACGTACCATACTTATTTACTCTCAGAACAGTAGGAGAGTAGAATGTGCTGAATACTGAATAAATACTGGAAGCAAACTCCTTGCATAGTTTCAAGAGTGAGTATCATAAGGCCCATGAGACCAGTAATCAATGATGTCAGTTCACTATACAATTTAGAGGCAGGCCAAGGGGCTGAGAGACTTTCTTCACAAACATAACTTGGTGAGTACATATATACAAATACATAACATCTGTGGTTGTTTATGTAAAGACTTTTCATTATAAATAACATTATTTGATGTCAACTCTGCATGTGCAACTCAAGTACCATACTATGAACATTGGTATTTCATTATCTAAAATTTATGCATATATTTATATTTATAGCATGGCATTAATTTTTTTCTAGTAAAATACAGTACTGACATTTTAAAATTTATTTTACTTTTTATCATTTGTATAGTTAGAGAAATTTTGCCTAATCCAAGAAACAAAATGTTACAATTACCTTAATGGTTTACTGCAACAAACAGGTTAAAAATATTACTCCCAAAGCAAATTTTGCTGACAGAAATAAGTGGATTTTTGTTATTATAGTTATAGGGAAGCACTGAACTTACAGGGGTTGAACAGCACCTGCTAAATACCAGTCAAGGTGAGCAAAGTAACAACGAGACTCTGGTTCCTTGTTCAGTATTGAATGGGTACCTTGATGCTGCTGAAGGGCTCTTGAACAGAGGAATTTGGAGAACCATATATAAATAACTGGAGCTACATACTATTTTCATATTCACAGGGATGTGGTGAGCTCATAATGATCACACAGTGCCTGTTGGGAGGTAATAAGCCTTGATCTTGGATCATGGATCAAACCTCTTTACCCTCAACCTCAGGCACTGTATCACCATTACAGGTTTAGCTCATCACTGTAAACATAATATGCAGTTCCAGTTATATTTGGTCCCCCTACTATTTTAGATTAACTTGAATTATGTAAATACTACAATGGAATGAAGAGTAAACAGCAAACTCGATAAATTAATGTAGGAAGACTTAAATGAGTGTAATAATTAAAATGTTTTTAGGATTATATTTAAATTCATTTACAACTGTGAATTTTTTCTTCATTTTATACTAACATACACAATTTATTACTTTTCACTGCATTAATAATATGTGGATCATCTATAGTAAAAATAAAAATGATATTTAAATTAATTACTAATAAATATTTGTGTAATGCATGAGCAATAATGTAGTCAAAGCAATTAATATAAATATTCATAAGTTTTTATTCTGTATTTTTATTTTATGAAGGTATAAACAACTTAAAAGTAATTTTTAACACTACAAGCATAAAGCAAACAAAATTGTTTGATAAAATCACTTATTAACAGAGATGGTGTAAGGAATTTATAATTAAACTTCAAAAAGTTTGTATTTATGAAACTTATTGTAATTAATATTTGTTCTTAGCACTAGTCAGTGATAGTGAGAGGGAGTTGTTGTTAACACTAGTGAGTGGTGAGAGGGAGTTGTTGTTAACACTAGTGAGTGAAGGTGAGAGGGAGTTGTTGTTAACACTAGTGAGTGGTGAGAGGGAGTTGTTGTTAACACTAGTGAGTGATGGTGAGAGGGAGTTGTTGTTAACACTAGTGAGTGAGAGGGAGTTGTTGTTAACACTAGTGAGTGGTGAGAGTTGTTGTTAACACTAGTGAGTGATAGTGAGAGGGAGTTGTTGTTAACTAGTGAGTGGTGAGAGGGAGTTGTTGTTAACACTAGTGAGTGATAGTGAGAGAGAGTTGTTGTTAACACTAGTGAGTGATAGTGAGATGGAGTTGTTGTTAACACTAGTGAGTGGTGAGAGGGAGTTGTTGTTAACACTAGTGAGTGATGGTGAGAGGGAGTTGTTGTTAACACTAGTGAGTGATGGTGAGAGGGAGTTGTTGTTAACACTAGTGAGTGATGGTGAGAAGGAATTGTTGTTAACACTAGTGAGTGATAGTGAGAGGGAATTGTTAACACTAGTGAGTGATGGCGAGAGGGAATTGTTAGTATTAGTGAGTGATGGTGAGAGGGAGTTCTGGTTAACACTAGTGAGTGATGGTGAGAGGGAGTTGTTGTTAACACTAGTGAGTGATGGTGAGAGGGAGTTGTTGTTAACACTAGTGAGTGATGGTGAGAGGGAATTGTTGTTAACACTAGTGAGGGATGGCAAGAGGGAATTGTTAGTATTAGTGAGTGATTGTGAGAGGGAGTTTTTTTAACACTAGTGAGTGATGGTGAGAGGAAGTTCTTGTTAACACTAGTGAGTGATGGTGAGAGGAAGTTGTTGTTAACACTAGTGAGTGATGGTGAGAGGAAGTTGTTGTTAACACTAGTGAGTGATGATGAGAGGGAGTTGTTAACACTAGTGAGTAATGGTGAGAGGAAGTTGTTGTTAACACTAGTGAGTGATGGTGAGGGAGTTGTTGTAAACACTAGTGAGTGATGATGAGAGGGAGTTGTTGTTAACACTAGTGAGTGATGATGAGAGGGAGTTGTTGTTAACACAATGAGAGAGATTGTACTAGTAGTGATGTGAGAGGAGTTGTGTAAACACTAGTGAGTGATGGTTAGAGGAAGTTGTTTTACTGTAGTGATGGAGATTTTACACTAGTGAGTGATGGTGAGAGGAAGTTGTTGTTAACACTAGTGAGTGATGATGAGAGGGAGTTGTTAACACTAGTGAGTAATGGTGAGAGGAAGTTGTTGTTAACACTAGTAAGTGATGGTGAGGGAGTTGTTGTAAACACTAGTGAGTGATGATGAGAGGGAGTTGTTGTTAACACTAGTGAGTGATGATGAGAGGGAGTTGTTGTTAACACAATGAGAGGGAGATATTAGTACTAGTGAGTGATGGTGAGAGGGAGTTGTTGTAAACACTAGTGAGTGATGGTGAGAGGAAGTTGTTGTTAACACTAGTGAGTGATGGTGAGGGAGTTGTTGTTAACACTAGTGAGTGATAGTGAGAGGAAGTTGTTGTTAACACTAGTGAGTGATGGTGAGAGGAAGTTGTTGTTAACACTAGTGAGTGATGGTGAGGGAGTTGTTGTAAACACTAGTGAGTGATGATGAGAGGGAGTTGTTGTTAACACTAGTGAGTGATGATGAGAGGGAGTTGTTGTTAACACTAGTGAATGATGGTGAGAGGAAGTTGTTGTTAACACTAGTGAGTGATGGTGAGGGAGTTGTTGTAAACACTAGTGAGTGATGATGAGAGGAAGTTGTTGTTAACACGATGAGAGGGAGATGTTAGTACTAGTGAGTGATGGTGAGAGGAAGTTGTTGTTAACACTAGTGAGTGATGATGAGAGGGAATTGTTGTTAACACTAGTGAGTAATGATGAGAGGGAGTTGTTGTTAACACTAGTGAGTGATGATGAGAGGGAGTTGTTGTTAACACTAGTGAGTGATGGTGAGTCTACCCGGAGGGTATTCTGGGGATCAACGCCCCTGCGGCCCAGTCTTCGGGTGGATCAGGGCCTGATCAACCAGGCTGTTACTGTTTGCTGTACGTAGTCCAATGTACGAACCACAGCCCGGCTGATCTGGCACACACTTTAAGTATCTGTCCAGCTTCCTCTTGAAGGCAGCCAGGGGCCTATTGGTAATTCCCCTTATGCATGGTGGGAGGCTGTTGAACAGTCTTGGGCCCCAGACACTATGGAGTTTTCTCTTAATGTACCAATGGTGCCCCTACTTTTCATTGGGGGGATTTTGCACCACCTGTCCAGTCTTTTACTTTCGTAGGGAGTGATTTCTGTATGCAGATTCGGGACCATTCCTTCTAGGATTTTCAAAGTGTAGATTATGATATCTCTCTCTTGTCTGTGTTCCAGCGAGTACAAGTTAAGTGCAGGTACCATCCGACTTACGACCGAGCTTGGTTCCGACTAACCGGTCATAAGTCAAAATGGACGTAAGTTGAACCTTACTACTGAATATCAGCATCACATTATGTAATGATTTTATTTTATTGTTTTATTTTGGTATTTCATTTTTTACTTTACTTTTTATGCTGTTAGTACTGTATTTTATACTGTAAGGTTTAGGAGAAACACTGTGTACAACACAAACAGTTGTTTATTTCCCAGAGCATTTGCATACAAAACATGGTCGTAAGTCGAGTGGTCATATGTCGAGCAGGTCGTAAGTCGGATGGTAGGTTTGCTTCCAAGCATTCCCAGTAGTTGAGGTGTTTGATGGAACTTATATGTGCAGTACAGGTTCTCTGTACACTCTAGATCTGCAATATCACCTGCTTTGAACGGAGATCTTAATGTACAGCAGTATTCCAGCCTAGAGAGAGCAAGTGATTTGAAAAGGTTCATCATTGACTTGGCATCTCTTGTTTTGAACGTTTTCATTATACATCCTATTATTTTCTTTGCAGTTGTGATCGTGGCACTGTTGTGATCCTTGAAAGTGAGATCCTCAGACATTAACACTAGTGAGTGATGGTGAGAGGGAGTTGTTGTTAACACTAGTGAGTGATGGAGAGAGGGAGTTGTTGTTAACACTAGTGAGTGATGGAGAGAGGGAGTTGTTAGTGCTAGTGAGTGATGGTGAGAGGAAGTTGTTAATACTAGTGAGTGATGGTGAGAGGGAGTTGTTAGTACTGGTGAGTGATGGCGAGAGGGAGTTGTTAACACTAGTGAGAGGGAGGTTTTAACACAAGTTAGTGAGTAATGTTACTGAGAGGGAGTTGTGAGACTTGTTAACACCAGTGAGTGGGTAAGAATGCTACTCTGAGAATAGTAAATTTGATGCTACAGTATTGTAAACCTGACTATTTTGGCTTGTGACAGTTTTACAAATATTTTCTTATATTTAAATTATTATTATAATCATGGGAAGTGCTAAACCCATAGGGATCATTCAGGGTCTGGGGAAATGGAAGACATTCACGCCTGATTCAAGGAACTGAAGCACAGTTCAGTTCTTTAGATCAAGATCCCTTTATCAGCATCAAGGATTCTCCCTTGAAGGGTCTTACATTTAAAGGTTTCTACACCAGTTAATGGCTTTTGAGCCAAGGAATTTGAGCTCTCTTTCCCTTAGATTAAACCTGATTACTATACCTCCCATTCCTCAGGCACTGTATGCCACCATGAATATTATAATAATAGTTTATTGTGAATTATTATTTCATGGGGAAAGCATTAAGCCAGTAAGGAAAGAATATATCAAATTCCTTGGAACAAGAGCCTTTCACCAGTATTAAGCCTGTTTTGTAAACCCACTCCAGCTGCCGATGCCATCAATATCATTTTCTCATCACGAAGTATCCACTTCACGTTTGATTAGCAAGCATTCACATTCGTGTGTTAATAGTGTGGTAGTGGCTGCTATCTAACCTCCTCATTAATGTGCTAACAGTGTGATAGCAGGACATCTAACACATTAATGTACTATCAGTTGTCATCTAGCATTAATGCCATCTAGCATTATCTTACATCATTCTTGAAGAAGCATCCTGATTGTTATTATCATCCAGCACCATGTTATTTACAACAAGGTAAGTTTAAATGCAAGTGTGGTAATTATTCAACTTTTTAACAAATGAAATAATTGCTATAGTATCTTGTCACATGCGACTTAAAGGAACAAACGCGAGTTTTCTTTTTACTATTTCACTGGAGGGAGGCATTTGTAAGTTAATTAATTTATTCTGGAAATCACTAATCTCACTGGGGTCATACAGTGCTGTAGTTTAGATTAATGCAGGCATGGCATCATATTTCAACCAAAGAAAATATTGGGTATTTCATCCATGGACTGTGGGAGACAGTGCTTAACCAAACGCAATCCACAGAATTTCCCCCACTACGTAAAAGTGACCCAGCTTCAGGGAGGCCTATTTATACATATAAGTACAGTGGAACCCCGGTTTTCGTCCTTAATCCGTTCCAGAAGGTCAGTTGAAATCCTAAATGGACGAAAACCGAAGTAATGTTTCCCATAAGAAATAATGTAAATCTAATTAATATTAACAAAATATAAATTTTATAGAGAATAACTATAGTGTTGCAGCTCTTCAGTGGCTAGCTCATCCACCAACTCTTCCACATCCTGGCTACTCACATCCAACCCCATGGACTTCCCCAAAGTCACAATAGATTCCACATGCGTAGGGCTGTCAAGTTTACACTAACTTATATTAACCCTTTGGGGGTCGACAGACCTTCTCAGGAAAGTGTTCCTGGGGTCGAAAATTTTTTGGAAAAAAAAATTATTTTTTTCTTATGAAATGATAGAGAATCTTTTTCCGATCATAACGCCACCAAAATTATGAAATTTGATCGAAAACTAAGGGAATTATGCTTTCGCGAAGTTAGCAGTAGCCATGACACTTACGCATCGGCGATTTTGCCCACTTTGAGCCCTCTTTTCGACAAATTCCAATGTTTCAGTCTCCTAAAATTATAGCTATTTCGCTAGAACTACATTTCTTCTGTCGATTGAGTACAAGAAACCGCCTATTTACCAATTTCATCTACCCAAAATAGTGGTCAGAAAATGGCAATTTTCCAATTTCACACAAATTCCAAACGATGCAAATTTCAAAATAGGGTCCAGAGTAAACAAGGCAGACATTCCGTTCATTAGTCACGTCTCCAGGCCCCTGTTCCATTACTTTTGCTTTTCATTTTCAATTTTTATTCTCACAAAAAATAGAAGATTTACTGTTATGTATACAACTGCATCATTGTAAAAATGGTATAAATAATATCAGAGCACTAGTGCATGAATATAAGATTCGCCAGTTGATGTGTATTGGAGGCATGGTGTGATTTGTTTACTCCTGAACATCGTCAAAAATCGAACATTTTCGCTACATTGAGCTCAATTTCAAGGTACTTGTCATTGTCATACCAATCAAAATCATCTCTATTTCTGTAATATATCTTCCATTCTATCAAATGAGACCAAGAAAACGAGAATACATCAATAAAAACCATACGAAAATCGACTGCAAAGTCGCTGTTTTAATCGAAAAAAACGGTCAGAGTTTTTTCTCTCTCATTATGCAGTGTGTACTGCAGGATTTTTTTTATACTGTGCACACTTACCACAGACCCATTCTTTCATATGTATGCCTACCAGACGTTTTCTGCTTAAATTGAGGCCGCTAGAATTTGGGCGTACTAATACGGCACCAACCCCTGCTCGTAAAACGTACTAGTACGGCACCGACCCCCAAAGGGTTAAGTTAGTAATAGAACTAGGCATTAAAAAACACAATAAAAAGTAAAATTCATACACAGTACATTCATTACTTACCTTAAAATATTTGTAGGGCAAGAGGTGAGTAGTACTTATTTGTAGGAAGTCAGGTGTAGGTAGCCAGTAGATGTAGGTATGTAGTCCGCCTGGGCTACATACCTACACCTACCTACATAGCTACATGATATTTAATGCGGCCCAGAGCCATATTATTACCATCGACATACCATGTTCACCGAGTTTAATCGTTTCTAACAACTTCCTTTAGATGCCATCATAAACAAAGGGAGAAGTAATGAATAATTCATGCTGAGAATTGTAAACAAAAGCGTTATGTATTAAGGGGGGTGACTGGGCCAACGCAGATTCATACACTTTTTCTCTGGTGCAGATTAGATTTAGATTTTGCCACCGAAGTGGCTAGTTTATTGTGCACCCCATATCCATCCTGTGGATGGTAGCGCAAGAGCATATGGATACACAAAAGGCCTAGGCACTAGGCCCCAAAGGGGTTAACAATTGTACATTTGGGTTTATATCTACATTTCAATTATCTGTTACAAGCAAATTTAGGAAATTTGCTTAGTACAAATGGTATCTTATTTCATGAATAAGATATCTTGACATGTCACATAGGTTATTATATTGTCTATCTCTATATCTCTGGTGCAGGACCAGAGAAAACGTAATGTTTTCTCTCCACCGACTACCACCCCTCCATAGCTTATAAACATTGCATGTTTATATGCTATGTAACATGTTTCTTATATAATTTTGAAGAAAATATCATAAATGGATTAATGAAAATGTCTATATTAACGTAAAATAAGACATTTAATGTGCCCAAGAGTGATTATTATTACGTAGTACATATTATGTAATGTTTTCCCTCCGCCCGGCAACCATCTCTCCATAGCATGTTTATATGCTATGTAACGTGTTTTATATATAATTTTGAAGAAAATATCATAGATGGATTAATGAAAATGTCTATATTAACGTAAAATAAGACATTTAATGTGCCCAAGAGTGATTATTATTAGTATTACGTAATGTTTTCCCTCCACCCGGCAACCACCCCTCCAGGGGGACGCATCTGGTATGGACGATTTCTGAGAGGTTGTACGAAACCCGGGGTAAAATTTCACCAAAAAAAAGTGGTCGAAATCCGAATTGTACGATATCCGGACCGGACGAGAACCGGGGTTCCACTGTATCTAGTTTATGAGTTCTTTCAAATAGTTTTGTGTGCTTTGTATTTGTTGTACAATTCTTAATTTGTGCAAGTTTCATTAAGAATAAAAGTTGCTTACCATAGCTGAAATTAGTTGCAGAAATATTACCAAGATATTTCTTACTAGTAGATTTCAACATCATTCTGCAGTAATTAAAGCCTTTGAAGTAACAATGTATAGGAATTTGTCTTTGAGCTGTGACCTCAAGCCTTTAAATATCTTCTCAATACAGTGGTCCCTCGACTTACACTATTAATTTGTTCCAGAAGATGTTTGTACAGTGGTACCTCGAGTTACGAGCTTAATTCGTTCCAGATGGCTATTCAAGTGCCGATACTGATGGAATTTTTTCCCATAAGAAATAATGAAAATTAGATTAATCCATTTCAGACCCCCAAAAATACACTTACAAAAGCACCTACAAAAATACATTACATAATTGTTCGAGTTGGGAGCTGCTCATAAGTAGAGGTACCACTGTATCTCCAAAATATCATAGCTCAAATCCCAAAATACATGGTTTTATGGTAATTCATTCCAAGATGCCAGAACATGCCCCACCTTACCTTGGATACTTTTTGCTGTTTAAACATGGGTTTTGTGAGTGATGAACACACATAGGCTGCAACTTGAAGTATCCAGAAACATTGGCCCCCAGCAGCAGAATAAGCCTATCTCATAGGAGTATGCCCAGGCAAAGTGACAGGGCAGGCAGGCAGAAAGAGACAGACACAGACAAACACAGACAGGTAGGCAGGCAGACAAGAAGGCAGGCAGGCAGATTGGTAAAGAATTACAGACTTAATATTAACACTTACAGTGGACCCCCGAGTTTGGGTCACCTCGGAAATTGAACAATTATGTAAGCGTAATATTGTAAGTGCTTTTGTAAGTGTATTTTTGGGGGTCTGAAATGGACTAACCTACTTGACATTATTCCTTAAGGGAGTAAATTCGTTCGGTAATGGCACTTGAGCAGCCTTCTGGAATGGATTATGACCGAAACTCGGGGGTCCACTGTATTGTAATTATCTCCCACCATCTGTCTGGTACACAAACATAGGGCAAATTTCTGGGTCTGCACCTTGACAGCAACCTGAAATTCAACACTCATATCCAACAAATAACAAAAAAAGTATCCAAAACGGTTGGGATCCTCTCAAAGATACGTTACTATGTACCACAATCAGTCCTACTCACACTATACTATTCACTCATCTATTCCTACCTCACATATGCTATTTGTGCTTGGGGATCAACAGCAGCAACCCACCTAAAGCCAATAATCACCCAACAAAAAGCTGCAGTAAGAATTATCACACAATCCAGGGCTAGACAACACTCCCACTCTTCAAAGACCTAAATTTACTCACTGTACAGAACATTCACACCTACTACTGTGCAACCTACATTTACAGAACCATAAATTCTAATATTAACCCTGAACTAAAACACTTCCTTGATAATTGTAACAGGACCCATAGACAAAATACCAGACACAAAAAATCTCTGACATTCATGTCTGGCTAAATTTCTTCAAAAACTCAGTGTACATAAAAGGGCCTAAAATCTGGAACTCCCTGCCCGAAAACTCTAGAACCGCAGACGCAACCACCATTTTCAAAAGTACCATTAAAAAACACCTTTTCTCACCAACACACCCCATCATCAGCTAACTATGTGAAAACCACCTATTCTCTTTTTTTGTATCGTGAACACATCCAAAACAAAACAGACTTACTCTCGATATCTGTAATTCTCCCTATTTTACACTTACATTTACCCAAACGACTGTAAACATAAAATTCCTAATAGTACAGTGGTACCTCGAGTTACGAGCAGAATTCGTTCCAGACGGCTATTCAAGTGCCGATACCAAAGGAATTTTTTCCCATAAGAAATAATGAAAATTAGATTAATCCATTTCAGACCCCCAAAAATACACTTACAAAAGCACCTACAAAAATACACTTACATAATTGTTTGAGTTGGGAGCTGCTCGTAAGTAGAGGTACCACTGTATAGTTATTGCCTAATTAATCTTAAGTTAGTCCTAAGTTTGCCTGAAATATTCAGCCAATATAGGAGCTTTTATAGAAACAGTGTATCATGCCATTACTAAATTTACTAACTGTAATATTGTTATATGTTTTGTACTACCTCACTATTATCAGTCTAATTAATGATAATCACTTCAATTACCTAACGGTGTCCCGTGGCGTGGTGGCAAAAGCTCTCGCTTCACATGGTGAGGGTCCGGGTTCGATTCCCGGCGAAGTGGTGGAACTAAATTCGTTCAGTAATGGCACTTGAGCAGCATTCTGGAACGAATTTTCGGCGAAAACCAAGGGACCACTGTATATTAAAATGTACTGCTCCATAACCTGTGCCAATACAGAGTAAGAATTTTGATAGATAAATAAGCCGTAGAGTTGATATTAGCAAAATATTCAAGGAGTACAGTATTTTGTCCTGTCTCCAGGCAAACTCTCGTCCACCACCAACACCACTACGTAGCCACACACGTAATGACATATTTTATTCATTCTAGAGTATATATCAGGTTTCTATGTTATTTATATTGTTTATTATGTCATATTAGATGAATTGTGATAGATAAATAAGCCGTATGGTTGATATTAGCGAAATATTGAAGTATCTTGTCGTGCCTCCTGAGAGCTGGAATGGATTAATTGCATTTCAATTAATTTAACCCTTTGGGGGTCCAAGGGGTCTCTCCGAAACTCGTTCTCAGGGTCCAAGAATTTAAAAAAAAATATGTTTTCTTATGAAATGATAGAGAATCTTTTTCCGATCATAACGCCACAAACATTTTGAAATTTGATCGAAAACTAATGGAATTATGCTTTCGCGAAGTTAGCGGTATCCATGACATTTACGCATCGGTGATTTCGCCCACTTTGAGGCCTATTTTCGGAAAATTTCAATGTTTCAGTCTACTAAAATTATAGCTATTTCGCTAGAACTCCATTTCTTCTATCGATTGAGTACAATAAACCGCCTATTTACCAATTTCAACTACCCAAAATAGTGGTCAGAAAATGGCAATTTGGCCAATTTCACACAAATTTCAAACAATGCCAATTTCAAAATAGGGTTCATAATAAACAAGCAGACATTCCTGGCACTAAAATAACATCTTCTCTGTTCATTAGTCACGTTTGCAGACCCCTCTTACATTACTTTTGCTTTCCATTTTGTATTTTTATTCTCACAAATAATAGAAGATTTACTGTTATGTATACAACTGCATCATTGTAAAAATGGTATAAATAATATCAGCGCACTTGTGCAAGAATATTAGATTCTCCAGTTGATGTGTATTGGACGCATGGTGTGATTTGTTTACTCTTGAACATCGGCCAAAATCGAACATTTTCACTACTTTGTGCTCAGTTTCAAGGTACTTGTCATTGTGAAACCAGTCAAAATTATCTCTATTTCTGTAATATATCATCTATTCTATAAAATGAGACTAAGAAAACGAGAATACAAGCATAAATACCATACGAAAATAGACTGCAAAGTCGCTGTTTTAAACCAAAAACACGGTCAGAGTTTTTTTTTCCTCATTATGCACTGTGTGGTGCAGGAATTTTTTTATACTGCGCACACTGACCGCACAGACCCATTCTATCACATCTAGGCCTAACAGCCTGTTTCTGCTTGATTTAAAGGCGCTAGAATTTAGGCGTACTAGTACGTCAATAACCCCTGTGCGTAAGACGTACTTGTACGACCATAACCCCGAAAGGGTTAAATGAGGAAAATTGACTCAAAATACGAGCAAGGTCATGGAACGGATTAAACTCGTAACCCGAGGTACCACTGTACAGTGGACCCTCGGTTAACGAATACCCCGGAAATAGTGCAATTATGTAAGTATAATTTTGTAAGTTCTTGTGGAAGTGTATTTTTGGGGGTCTGAAATAGACTAACCTACGTGAAATTTTTCCTTAAGGGAGTAAATTCGTTCGGTAATGGCACTTGAGCAGACTTCAGGAGTGAAGTTTTTACGAAACTCGGGGGTCCACTGTACATGAATAGTATGTATCTCAGATTTTTCAGAGCAACTCAAAACTAAATTTCTTTATGAGGGTAAATCATAACTCCAGCCCATCATAACTCAAGGGACCACTGTACTGAAATGACTTTGACTATTCACCAGCATCTAGATTTTCTGATAATTTTCAGTACTGTTAGTAAGCCCAGTTTTAAGATAATATGTCTGAATCCTCAGAGGCCTGCATCATACACACAAATATACACAGATATCAATAAAAATAAACAAGACAGACATCAATAAAAATAAACAAGATAAGATCTGTTTGAGTATTGCATTCTGATTATTGTTTAATGTGATGTAATGTAAATTAGAAATAAAGCTGAATGTATCTTTAGCATTTGTTGGAGTGTTGACTATATTGACTATATATTTGGTGCTGAGTTTTTTAAGCAAAATATTTTGCATTTTTTATAGAAGAAAAAAAAAAAAAGACATTTCTTGGCATTTTAACCTCATGGTTACACATGGGAGTGTCACACATATGCAATATCCTAACTCTTATTATCAGACTTTGGAGTATCTGATGCAGATCTTTCATTGCAGGTATCTACAAGTGGTATGGTTAACCAAGAACTACTCAATAATCCAGGTCTTCACTACATTCACCCTGACACCAGAGACCAACAGAAGATTCATGCTTGCACATATTGTCACAAAGCATTCAATTGTCGACAGAAACTAGAGGCACATTTAAGAACTCATACTGGAGAAAAGCCATTTGCTTGTCATTTCTGCCCCTATCGCAGTGCACAGAAAGGCAATTTACAGCTGCACATCAGAACTCACACTGGCGAGGAGCCATTTGTCTGTCCTCATTGTCCTTATCGTACTAAAAACCAAAGTAACCTCAGCACTCATCTTCGCAAAAGGCATCTGAATCCTAAAACAAGTTCAACATCTAATTTCATGGAGACACTTTAAGGTGGGCTCTTTTCTTTACAGATAGGGGAAGAGTAAATATAGACAAAATATATTAACCTCTTACTAAGAAAGAAAAAATGCAATGGATCTAGGGGCAGTATCCTCAGAGGTTTCAAATTTAGATTTACATATTATAGGTATATATTATGTCATTGTTACTCATAACCTGTTAATGCTGCATTTATACATAATGTGGAATAATGTTTTTATAGGTAGCTTGTGTGCAATTTCTGTACATACTTTTCTTTAACTTTTAAAAGTGAAAAGCTCAAATCAAAATAATTTTAAGGCATTATCATCATTTGTTAACATTAGTTAATATTCAAAATGTTAATCTTTTTATTTCATTAAAATGTACTAAATTCTAATCATAGTATAATAATTACATGATAACTTTGGTATGTTATTCATTTACTATATATATATATAATATATATATAATGATATGTTATTTGGCATTTTGGAGGCGTGGTTGAAATGATAAGGCTTCGGAGGCTTCTTACTTTATTTGGAATAAAGGTGCGGGTAACAGGCTGCGTGTCTGTGGCCATGGCCCAGGTGGGCCATGCCCCTTGCGAGAGGGAGAGGAGTAGGCCTATTGACTGAGTGAAGTCTGGGCGCCGAGTGAGAGTGGGCCAGGGCGGGTCTGGTAGACGTGGGTACGCCTACCAGGCTTGCCCTCTGGCGGAATACTATGGAAACTAGCATGGCACGAAATATGAACTCAGCTGGCAGACAGCATGGCTGTCTATGCAGACAGTCAGGCTGTCTACATCGCTCGGTCACACGACCCATGGTCGACCCGACCATGAATGGCATTAAAAAAACTTGGGTCTCTCTCTCAAGAACAGGTCACAGAACACGAAAGAAAATACATATATACATAAACATATGGACATAGAAAAAACTTCCTCCAGAGAGGGAAGAAAAAAGGTGTGCTTCGTGGTCTAAGGCAGTGAGCGTCGATGCAGCACTGCACGCCTTCCTGCGTCTGGATACATACTGCAACACGGGAGACATGAGCTGTGACGTAACAGGGTACAATCTCCTCTGGGATGTGAAGCAGACATCGTAGTAGTCGCTGCAGGGGTTCACTCAACTGGGGCACAACTGCTGGTGCCCTCGAATGAGGCGTCGTCAGTAGTCGCAACAGGACAGGACTGGCAAGCAACTCAGGAGGACATTCCTCGACTGGTACTGTCGCTGGAGCTGTCGCTGCTGGCGAGTGTGGAGTGAGTCGTGACAGGGACGACTCGGCGAAACATCTGGAGGTCGTAACAGCATACACCATACTGCAGTGAGTGGGCTAGCAGTCAAAGTGACATCAACTTTGTGCAGGCTGCTCACTGAAGCTGTGACACGAGGCTGACAGTCGCCTGCCAACAGGCTTAACTGCGGCTTGGCGAGTGACATCTCTCGACTGTAGAAGTTACAGCAGAGGGCAGTGTAAGCGTCCCCAGACTGGTCATCTGCAATAACTGGACTGACGGTCTAGGAGGTGAAGTGGAACGGTCTCGATGGGAGAATCGTCGCGGGTACGATTCGGCAAAGGCATCTACGAGCGGCGAACAATAAGAGCTTTCTGTACAAGGCGCTCGAACGCTCGTAACTGACGCCTGGACTGACAAATGTCAGCTGTCAGCGCGCGGCGCGGGTCACACACAGGGTGACAAAGTAACACACAGGTGCTACATAGGACACACGAGAAAACTGCACACATACTACACATGTGGTACAACATGGCTTACTAGCAAATGACGCTTTTCTGTATAAAAATCGTCACTAAGCAATACACGAACATGTGAGAACACTGACTGAGAGGAAAAATTAATGAACACTCGACTTATCTTCTCTCAAACTTCTCGACAAATAATGAAAATAAAATGCACACGGTGAAACTACAGCACTCGGGACATCATATGGGTGATGTAAGGCGTGACATCGCGAGTGATGTCAGCAGACGTCGCGAGGAACGTCAGGCAACATCGTGGGTGACGTCGCGAGGTGACGTTCTGGAGTGACATGATGATGGATGTCAAGGGGTGACATCGCCAAGTGACGTCGTGGAGTCGGCAGCATCGTGACGTCAGCAGCATGGTGGTGACGTCATGGGTTGATGTAGGCGCAGACCCACACGTGGTCACACGTGGCTTCGAGTGGCCTCGACACTCGGATACACAGTTCTGGCAAGAATTCACAAGGAAATTCACAGAAAACAGCATAGAGGGAGTGGGCAGTGAGTGGTGTATGGTGTGTGGCGGCGTACACTAGGGCGAGCGTGTATGGTGAGAGACAGGGCCGCGGGCCTACCTCCCTCACCCACAACACACGAGACACGCTCACACTGGGAAATCACCACTAACTCACCTCTGAAGTGCTGAAATAGTAGTGCTGAGCTGAACAACAACAGCAGAACATGCTGGCAAGGCTGAGCACGTGACTGAGAAACAGCATGGGACGCTGTGGCGTGAAGTCAGTGACGCCATTTCTCGGAGAATTAGACAAATTTCGGCCTGAATCCTGCTTGTACCTGTGTCTGGATGCTGAGATTTGCAGACACGACATCAGGATAACTCGTTGAGAGACGGATGCTTCTTGTAGAGACTGATGAAGTGGTAGATAACTTCAGTCCTCTTCCTCCCCTCAACACATCAGCTGCGAGGCACCGCTGTCACCATTTATAACGATAGTGTTATTTGGCGTTTTGGAGGCGTGGTTGAAATGATAAGGCTTCGGAGGCTTCTTACTTTATTTGGAATAAAGGTGCGGGTAACAGGCTGCGTGTCTGTGGCTATGGCCCAGGTGGGCCATGCCCCTTGCGAGAGGGAGAGGAGTAGGCCTATTGACTGAGTGAAGTCTGGGCGCCGAGTGAGAGTGGGCCAGGGCGGGTCTGGTAGACGTGGATACGCCTACCAGGCTTGCCCTCTGGCGGAATACTATGGAAACTAGCATGGCACGAAATATGAACTCAGCTGGCAGACAGCATGGCTGTCTATGCAGACAGTCAGGCTGTCTACTATATATATATATATATATATATATATATATATATATATATATATATACAGTGGACCCTCGGTTAACGAATACCCCGGAAATCGTTCAATTATGTAAGTATAATTTTGTAAGTTCTTGTGGAAGTGTATTTTTGGGGGTCTGAAATAGACTAACCTACGTGAAATTTTTCCTTAAGGGAGTAAATTCGTTCGGTAATGGCACTTGAGCAGACTTCAGGAGTGAAGTTTTTACGAAACTCGGGGGTCCACTGTATATATATATATATATATATATATATATATTAATGTTGTGTGTGTGTGTGTGTGTGTGTGTGTGTGTGTGTATATATATATATATATATATATATATATATACTATATATATATATATATATACACACACACACACACACAACTAACACACACATACACAGTAGCCACTTCATTAGGTACACTTGCTTGTTAATGCAAATATCTAATCAGCCAATAACATGGTAGAATCTTAATTCCTAAAAGCATGCATGGTCAAGAGGTTCAGTTGGTGTTTAGATCAAACATCAGAATGTGGAAGACATGTGATCTTGCCCATGGAATGATTGTTGGTGCCATGTAAGATGGTTTGAGTATCCCAAAAACTGGTGATCTCCTGGGATTTTCATGCACAACAGTCTCTAGAGTTACAGACAATGGTGTGAAAAACAAAACATTCAGCAGTCTCCTACAAAACTGCCACTCATAATGGTCAGACTGGTTACAGCTGACAGGAAGGTGACAGTAACTCAAATAACAATGTGTTACATCAGTGGTATGCAGAAGAGCATGTGTGAATACACAAGACATCATACCTTGAAGTGGATGGACTACAGCAACATAAGACCACACCAGGTTCCTCTCCTGTCAGGTAAGAACAGGATATTGAAGATACAGTGGGCATAGGCTCACCAAAGCTAGACAGTTGTAGATTGGAAAAACATCACCTGGTGTAACAAACTGCGATTTCTGCTGTGACATGCAGATGGTCGGATCAGCATTTGGTGTAAACAATATGAATCCATCCTGCCTGTGCAGTTGACAAATATACAGCAACTGCATGATGCTATCATGTCAACATAGACCAGAATCTCTAAGGAATGTTTCCAGCACCTTGTTGAATCCATGCCATGATGAATTCAGGCTGTTCAGGGGCAAAGTGGAGCCCTATCCATTACTAGGAGGGTGTGCCTAAGTAAACTGGCCATACATACATACTGGTATCAGTATATAACCATGCAATAAAGTGTACATTATTATTATTGGTGCATTTATTTTAAGACCTTTGTAAATGGCATATTTATAAGTGGCAAAAGTGGCATTGCAGAGCATAATTCTTTCCATCCAGTAATGATGAACAAACTTACTTAAAACTTTATATATCATTAAATTTTGTTAAGGTCTCATATTTTGATTTTAGTTAAAGTACAGTACTGTATAAGAAATATTGCAATTACAGTACCAGCACTTGTACACCAAAACAAATTAAGGATTATTCATTATAATATGACTACATAGATATTACACATAATTATGATACACACCAAAATGCGAGAAATTACAAGTTCCCTCATGTATTCAAATACAGTAGTCATAACAGTAAAATATGTTTTGGGAGGAGAAAAGTATCTTTATTTAGCAAAGATTGTTCATGGATTTTCTTTAAAATACTGTAAAATTTGCTTGTGTCTTTTGAGGATAAAATTATTGTCTGGGTCAAGTGACTAAGTGTGTTACTGCTGATGTGAACATGTTCAGAGCACCACTGCTGCATCACAACACATGCAGAAATGTCTAATGTTGTTGCTTATAACATCATCTATTATTGTATGTTAAAGTATTGTACATACTGTACAATCTTTATGCATTGAAGAATTTGCATCATGTAATTGTAGATTTATATTGATTTTAAGATAAAATGGTTAATTCTTTATATGTGAACATTTAAATGGATCATGTAAGCCTAAATTATCTAACTAACTGATTTTCCAAAGCTTTCTGTTATAGAATTATGGTTCTGATTGGATATAACAGATTTTTGCTTCACCCTTGGCTATCACCCACTAAGATAGGGTGACCCAAAAACAGAGGAAACACATTCAGCATCATTCATTCCATTACTGTCTTGCCAACAGCATGCTGACATCACAGTTCAGATGTCACTCCAAACTGCAACATCCTCACTCCTTTTGAGGAAAGGCACTACACTTCTCACCTCTATGACTCAAGTACACTTAACTGGTTTCTATGAGTCTCTTCATAAATGCTACCTTGCTCACACTCAGACACCACATCAGGTCACAAAAACCAATCACCTCCACTCATTATGATCTAATGAGCTCACACAATGCCTCAGACAACCAATACCCCCCTGATCCTCCACCCCAGATTTATATACAGTGGTACCTCGGGATACGAACTTAATTCGTTCCAGAAGGCTGTTCGAGTGCTGATACCGAACAAATTTGTTCCCATAAGGAATAATGAAAATTAGATTCATCCATTTCAGACCCCCCAAAAATACACTTACAAAAGCACTTACAAAAAAACACTTACGTAATTATTCGAGTTGGGATCTGTTCGTATCTCGTGGTACCACTGTACTCTCCTATTCATCCTCTTCTGTTCCATCCTCTCAAAGTGCCCAAACCACCTCAACAACTCTTCCTCAGTCCTCTGAATTACAGTGGTACCCCGGATTTCATCAGTAATTCATTCCAGAAGGCTGTTCGAATTTGTTCCCATAAGGACGGATGTAAATTAGATTAGTCCGTTTCAGACCCACAAAAATACACTTACAAAAGCACTTACAAAAAATACACTTACATAATTGTTCGAGTTGGGAGCTGTACGAAATCCGGGGTACCACTGTATACTTTTGGTAACTGCACACCTTCTAATTGCCACTCTCCAAATTCTCTGCATAATGTTCACACCACACATTCCCCTCAAATACAATATCTCCACTACCTCCAGGTTCCTACCCATTGTAACATTTAAAACCTATGCATCATACCCAAATAACAATGTTGATACCACCATACTGCAATACCTTGCATAGTACGGTTAATGCGTGTCAAAAAATACTGTACGGTGGACCCCCGAGTTTCGGACATAATTCGTTCCAGAAGGCTGTTCAAGTGCCATTAATGAATGAATTTGTTCCCATGAGAAATAATGTAAAGTAGGTTAGTCCATTTCAGACCCCCAAAAATACACTTACAAAAGCACTTAAAGTATTACACTTACATAATTGTTCGAGTTTTGAGGTGGTCGAAACTCGGGGTGTCCACTGTATGTACTATGTATCACCATATTGATCAAGATATTATTATAATGTCTTAACCCTTTCAGGGTCGGTCCCGTAGTATTACAGCTTGAGAGCCAGTGTCGGTCCCATAATACTATGCCAAAATTCTAGCGCCTTGAAATCTAGCAGGAGAAAGCTGGTAGGCCTTCATGTGAGAGAATGGGTCTGCGGGGTCAGTGTGCGCAGTATGAAAAAAATCGGGGCACCCGCATTGCATTGTGGGAGTGGTAATTCAGTGCGCCTTGGTCACCAAGCCAAGCGGTAAAGAATACCTCACTCTGGCGAATTGGGACTCTTCCCTTCCCAAGTGATAGTTCTAACACAGATTGATGTGTCAGTGAAGATGAATCTACTGTAATGGTTTTGAGGAGTTTGTGACAGAAAGTAATGACCAGGATACCAGAAATAGTGATGAAAACCCACACCATTATCAACCTTCCACCAAAAAAGTCAGACAAAGTGACTTACAGTGGACCCTCGGTTTTCGTTCACCTCCAAACTCGAACAATTATGTAAGTGTATTTTTGTAAGAGCTTTTGTAAGTGTATTTTTTGGGGGTCTGAAACAACTAATCTAATTTACATTTGTCCTTATGGGAACAAATTTGTTCGGTAACTACACTCAAACAGCATTCTGGAAAAAAATTTCAACGAAAACTGAGGATCCACTGTATTTGCATGTGGGTGGTGGGGAAGGCAGCATAGTTGGTGGGGAAGACAGTGTGGGTGGTGGGGAAGGCAGTGTATGACGCAGCATGCATTCTGGTAGTGTGCCATATGCCATTCCAAGGAAAAGGAGTAAATCTCAGACATCCTGTGGCCCTACACCACAAACTGATAGTGAAGATGACGATATTGTTACAATGGGGATGGATAATGTGAGTGGGGCAGCAGGTGGTGGTGTTGGCAGTGGTATGCGTCATGTAGCACCAGCAGCGGGCCATGCTGGTACCCACACTGCTAACTCAGCACAGCCACAACAAAGGCCACCCTCAACCACCCCCACACTCCCACAACCTGCACAACCACAAATACCTGTCAATATCCAGTACCCACCAATCTGGGATTGGCAGCAAGGTGCCAATCTTGTTCCCAATCCCCGTCACTTTGATGAAAGACAAAGTGGAATACGGCCATCGTGTACACTTGGGAACAATGCCACTGAACTGGAATGCTTTCAGTTACTCTTCGATGAACCCCTGATGGACATTATTATCAGGAAAAGTAACACATACAGTGGACCCCCGAGTATCGGCCGTAATCCATTCCAGGAGCTAGGCCTCAACTTGAACTGGCTGAAAGTCGAAAAATTATTTCCCATAAGAAATAATGTAAATACAATTAATCCGTTCCAGACACTCAAAAATATTCACAAAAAATTCATTTTTTAAAGAATAACTATACTTTAACATACACACAACACATAATAACAACACATATTAAATTTATAAATTTACATTTAAAATAACATTTACTTACCTTTATTGAAGAGACTTGCTGGCATCTGGAAGATAGGGAGGAGGAGTGAGGGAGCGCTTAGTGTTTGGAAGGGGAATCCCCCTCCATAAGGACTTCAGGTATCAAAGCCCTATCTGGGGTTACTTCCCTTCTTGGTTTTTTAATGCCACTAGGACCAGCTGGAGAGTCACTGGACCCCTGGCTCACAAAATAACTGTCCACAGTCCTCTGTTTCTGGTGCCTCTTTAACATGTTCCTGAAGTGCAATATGGCTCTGTCACTGAACTTGTTGCAGAGATGGCTTATTTCAGCTTGCTCAGGGTGGTATTTTTCAACAAATTCCTGCACCTTATTCCACATTGAACAAATCTCCTTAATCTCTGAAGAAGGCACCTCCAGTCCATCTTCCTCCTCCTGTGAATCAATTTCCTCTACTGTGGTATGATGCTATTCCAGATGAAGCTCTTGCAGCTCTTCAGTGGTTAGCTCTACCCTGTGGTCCTCCACGAACTCTTCCACATTCTCGCCACTCACCTCCAACCCCAGGGACTTGCCCATTGCCACAATACCTTCCAAAACAGGCACAGGGTCGTCAGGGTCAGCCTCAAACCCTTCAAAATCCCTCTGTTGGACACACTCTGGCCACAATTGTCTCCAAGCAGAGTTCAAAGTCCTGGAAGTCAGTCCCTCCCAAGCCTTACCTATAAGGCTTATGCAATGGAGGATACTGAAGTGATTCCTCCAGAACTCTCTTAGGGTCAACTCAGTGTCTGAGGTCATTTCAAAGCACTTTTGAAACACTGCTTTTGTATAGAGTTTTTTGAAGTTAGAAATGACCTGCTGGTCCATGGGCTGGATGAGAGGAGTGGTGTTAGGAGGCAAGAACTTCACTGTGATGAAACTGAACTCATCAGACAAAAAGTCTGCCAAGTTGTGAGGATGAGCAGGAGCATTGTCCAGTACCAGGAGGCACTTGAGTCCCAATTTCTTTTCCTGTAGGTATTTTTTCACACTGGGGCCAAACACTTGATGGACCCAATCTATGAAAATTTCCCTCGTGATCCATGCCTTAGTGTTAGCCTTCCAAAACACACACAATTTATTTTTGATGACATTGTGTTTCTTGAACACTGGGATTTTCAGAGTGATACACCAGTAAAGGTTTCACTTTAAAATCCCCACTAGCATTACTACACAACATAAGAGTTAGCCTGTCTTTCATAGGCTTGTGTCCTGGCAGTGCCTTTTCCTCCTGAGTAATGCAGGTCCTCTTTGGCATTTTCTTCCAGAAGAGGCCTGTTTCATCACAATTAAACACTTGTTGGGGTTTGAATTTTTCAGTGTCTACAAACCCCTTAAATTCACTCACAAACTTTTCAGCAGCACGTTTGTCTGAACTGGCTGCCTCACCATGCCTTACAACACTGTGTATGCCACTACGTTTCCTAAATCTGTCAAACCAGCCTTTGCTGGCCTTAAAATCACTCACATCAGCACTGGTTCCAGGCATTTTCTTGACAAGATCTGTATGCAACTGCCTTGCCTTTTCACAAATTATCGACATGGAAACACTATCACCCGCTATCTGTTTTTCGTTGATCCACACCACCAACAACTTCTCAACCTCATCCACTGTTTGTGATCTATTTTTCGTTAACATATCAACACCGTTCGCAACATTAGCTTCCTTGATTTCTTTTCTCTTTGCCAGGATAGAGGTGATAGTAGATTTGTTTTTGTTGTACATCCTGGCAAGCTCCCCCACACGTACGCCACTCTCATATTTTTCTACTATCTCCTTCTTCAGTTCGATGGTGTTCCTCACTTTCTTTACCACAGGGGTGCCACTAGGAAGCTTCTTTGGACCCATGGTGACTTATTTCACAGTGATAATCAATAAACAAGCAATACACACAATAAAATTATTGTGAAATGTTTGAATGAGCACGCTGGGTAATGTTCACTCAATGGTAAACAAAGCTAGACTGGCTCACGATGCCTGCGCGGGGAGACGCACAAGCGCGGGCAGGCGGACAGGTCTGGTATGCGGGCCAATACTCAGGGAAACGGCCAATAGTTGGGCAAAAATTTTGCTGAAAAAAGTGACCGAAACACGAGTCGGCTGATACTTGGGGGGTCCACTGTACTTCGAATACACCATGGCAAACACAATTCTTTCACCAAGATCACGCCTACACAAGTGGAAGGACACAACTGTGGTTGTGGGGTCACCACCTTTGTGTATTGGTGTAACCCTAGCTGTTTTGAGTAGTATCGGGAAAGTGCTTGTTTCTAGTGATTTGTTAAAAAGTAATGAAATAGCATGTGAAAGGACATGGGTGGCTCGCTTGTATAATAATGGTGGAACTTGAGACAGATTCCCTGATTTATTTTAAAGTGACTTGATTACAGTGGTACCTCGACTTACGATATTAATCCGTCAGAGAGGGCATATTTTAAGGCGAAACAATCGTTACACGAATCAATTTTCCCCATAAGAAATAATGGAAATAAATTTAATCCGTCCAAGACTTCCAAAAGTAGTTAAATAAAATATTTTTTAGAACTTTTTGACATTAAATAATACACAATTTAATGAATAATACCTAAATACACATGTAAATATTGTACAATAACATGTCACTTATATTTATTGAAGAGTTGTTGATGTGTGGAAGACGGGAGGAGGGGAGAAGGTGGAGTAGTATGCTAGTGTTTGGAAGGGGAATCCCCTTCCATTAACACTGCAGGTACCAAGTTCTTTTCTGGGGTTACTGGCCTTTTTCTTTGAATGCTACACTCCCTGCATGAATGCTACACTCCCTGCATGAATGCTACACTCCCTGCATGAATGCTACACTCCCTGCATGCCTACTACACTCCCTGCATCCTTGCTACACTCCCTGCATCTTTGCTACACTCCCTGCATGCCTGCTACACTCCCTGCATGCCTGCTACACTCCCTGCATCCTTGCTACACTCCCTGCATCCCTGCTACACTCCCTGCATCCCTGCTACACTCCCTGCATCTTTGCTACACTCCCTGCATGCCTGCTACACTCCCTGCATGCCTGCTACACTCCCTGCATCCCTGCTACACTCTCTGCATCTTTGCTACACTCCCTGCATGCCTGCTACACTCCCTGCGTGCCTGCTACACTCCCTGCATAAATGCTACACTCCCTGCATGAATGCTTCACTCCCTGCACATTCTTTACCACAGGCTTGGCACTAGGAGCTTTCTTGGAGCCCATGGTGGCTTATTTAGCAGTTGCAAGCACTAAAAACAGTGGAATAATGACAATATACTGGTATGAATGCGTGGGTGTGGTTGGGTGGTCGCTCTCACTTGTAAACAATAGCACACTGACGCTCCCTGGAGTGCGCGCTCAGCTGGGCGCCAAGCGGACACGTCCGGTACGAATGTCGTTACACGAAGCAAACATCGTAAATCACAATCAAATTTTTTACGTTATAAATATCGGTTATCGAAAATAACGTAAGATGATAGCATCGTAACACGGGGTATGACTGTATCATGGTGACTTCAGTGGGCTCAGTAGGTGCAAGATAGAAGGAGGATGGGAAATTCCCATCTAGGTAATCACTTGCTCGGGCATTGGTATTTGGGATTTTACTGGCAAGATTTGATCCTATGGTTGAGAAGAAGTCATTTATCTTGTTTACTGTATCAATAGGTTGTAGTGGTGTGTTGTTTGGTTTAGTTAGGACAATATCCCTAGTTTTTTTCAGTTTGTGGGTGCCCAGAATCTGTGAGAGTGTTTTCCAGGTCTTTTTTATATCTCCTCTTGTTTCAGTGAATCTGCTGGAGTAGTACAATTGTTTGGCTTTTTTTATTAGTTTGGTGAGAACTGATGAATAGTGTTTAATAAAATCTTTATGTATGAAGCTCTGTCTATATTGCTTTTCATATTGATGTTTCTTGTTAATGGATTATAGTAAGCTGTTACAGTGGACCCCCGGATTACGTCATTATTTCGTTTCAGAATGCTGTTCAAGTGCCGTTACCGAACAAATTTTTTTCCCATGAGGAATAATGTAAATTAGATTAGTCCTTTTACACCCCCAAAAATACACTTACAAAAGTACTTAAAAAAATACACTCACATAATTGTTCGAGTTTGGAGCATAACGTAAACCGGGGGTCCACTGTAGTTAGCCATGGGCAACCTAGCTGTTTATTCGTAATCTGTTTCATTTTTATAGGACAATGTTTGTTGTATAGTCTAAGTAATTTATTAAGAAAATTGTCTGTCCAATCATCGATACCCTTGGCGTTGGAGAATTCTATAGCCTAGTCAACCGTCTCTAGCTCTGCTGTGAAGTTATTTATTGAGGCCTCGTCATGGAGTCTAAATGAAGCTTTGGTGTATTCTAGAGGTGGTTTACTAATGTTTGTTAAGAGGAAGGTGGGGTAGTGGTCTGTAGTGCTGTCTGTTATTATCCCTGATTTAAGGGGGGCTAGGATATTGGTCCATATATGGTCGATTATGGTTGCACTCGTCTCAGTAAGCCTGGTTCGTTTAGTTAGTGTTGATATGAGAAGTGTGTTGTTCATATTGTTGATGAAATCAGTTACTGTCTGGTCATCTGGTAGGCCAAGGTTGATGTTGAAGTCTCCAGCTAAGATAATGTGGTGTTTGTTCATTTCGTTGTTTGTTATTAGTGTTTTTAGTTTATCGCTAAAATTTGGGATGTTTGTATGAGGCATCCGGTAAATGGCCCCGATTATTATCGGAGTCATAAGGTTTTGTGCAGTAAAATTAGCAAAAATATATTCTCCGTATTCATCACTATAGCAAGTGGTGTCACAACAGGATATTTCATTAGAGTAATACAGATTGCAATACCACCCCCAACTTGGTGTGGTCTGCAGTTGTGGATTGCTGTGTATCCTGGTAGCGAGTAGATATCTATTGTATCCTGCTTAAGCCAGGTTTCAGTAAGAACAATACATGTGAAGGTTGTCTTTAGGGAATCAAGGAGGGCAAGGAGGTCATTATAGTGTTTGCTTAAGGATCGGATGTTGTAGTTAAGAACTGTTATACTTTTAGCAGTATTTAGGACAGTGTTGGCTTGTGATGCTGTGTAATAGAGGCAGTTACTTTCCAGTAAATTTTGATTGGGTGTTAGATTATATAGGCTTAGATCAGGGTCAACATGATCATTCATCATTTAGGTTAAATAGTAATTTTATTATATCATGTATAGTGTGGTGAATTCTAGTACTGATATCTGTAGTAAGGGGATGTTTGGACAAGTATATAGCTAATGCACATTGGTCAAATAGAGTATAGTAACAAATAAACATAATGGAATTGGTATTGACTATGTATTAAGCTAGAATGAAATAAAAAATTAGATATAAACTATGTACTAAGATAAAATTACAAAATAAAGTAGCACCAATGAGTTTGGTATTGGTTATGTATTAAGCTAGAATGAAATAAAGTAAAACTAGATGTATTCTCAGCTGTCGTATCTGAGCGCCTCTGCAAAGACAGTGATTATGTATGAGTGAGGTGAAAGTGTTGAATGATGATGAAAGTATTTTCTTTTTGGGTCACCCTGCCTCGGTGGGAGACGGCCGACTTGTTGAAAAAAAAATTATAAAATAAAGTAGCACCAGACTGTCACTTGTAATTGCACTAAGGAATAGTTGCAAACTTGTATATATAAATGTATAACACAGGTTTATACAAAAGTATAATTAAAAAAATTAAAAGAAGGGCAATGAATTGGGTGTAAGTGATTTGTTAGTAAGATGTTATACAATAGATATTAAAAAAAAGTAAAATGGAATATTTGCCACAGGTTATTAAAAAGTATTATTGATTAAGATAGGGCAATGATGTGGTAAATTACAAATATATAATAAAGTATTTGAAATATTTAAGAAAGATTTGTTGATATAAAAAAATTTAGACTATGAGGTAGAGTTGTAGCTGAATATAAAAGCTTGGATATTTGGCAATACAGTGGTCCCTCGGTTTTCGTGCATCTCCAAACTCGAACATTTATGTAAGTGTATTTTCGTAAGTGCTGTTGCAAGTGTATTTTTGGGGGTCTGAAATAGACTAACGTACGTGACATTATTTCTTAAGGAAGTAAATTCGTTCGGTAATGGCACTTGAGCAGCATTCTGGAACGAATTTTCGGCGAAAACTGAGGGACCACTGTAGTAGGTTAATAAAAATAAAAGTATAAAATAAGATTGGGCAATGAAGTATAAAATAAAAAATAGGGCAATAATAATAATTTTAAAATAAAATTGGGCAATAAAGCTTGAATATTTGGCAATAATAGGTTAATAAAAATAAAAGTATAAGATAAGGTTGGGCAATAAAGTATAAAATAAGGTAGGGCAATAAAAGGTTAAGATAGAATTGGGGGCAATGATGTGGTAAGTTGTAAATATATGGTAAAGTAGAAGTAATAATAATAATAAAGAGATTTTGTAGTTATTAAATACAATTAAGACTATGAGGTAGAATGGTAATTGAATACAAAGTGAAATTTAAAATTAAGACTATGAGGTAGAATGGTAATTGAATACAAAAGTGAAAATTCAAAAGTAGTAAGGGGGTATTAGAATTTTTAGGGAACAAAATTTATGGTAGTATATAACTGTTACAGGATGATTCATAACACTATTCGTGGACTGTGGGTATAAACTGCATTTTGTTCTGATTCTGTTAACCCAGCCTCACTCAGGAATGTTTTTAGTTCATATTTTGTAGAGATGAAATACCTCTTCCCAGTGGGCTGTTTACTAACTGCGATCCTCAGATCAAACCTAATTTTACCTCACCCATCTTGCATTTACATGGTACTGTATGACTAACAAAATTAGTGCTTCTCCATAAACATAATAATAATAATAATAATAATAATCCATATACGGTGGACCCTCGGTTTTCATGATTAATCCATTCCAGAGTGTCTGACGAAACCCGAAAATGACGAAAACTGAAATATTTCCCATAAGAAATAATGTAAATCCAATTAATCCGTTCCAGAGGGAGGCGAGTTTATTGTTTGGAGACATGACAAAATGCTTCAATATGACGCTAATATCAACTCTACGGCTTATTTATCTATCACAATTCATCTAATATGACATAATAAACAATATTAATAACATAGAAACATGATATATACTCTAGAATGAATAAAATATGTCATTACGTATGTGATGAGTGGTTGTGGTGGTGGTGTTGTTGTTGGGTTTATTGGGGCCACTGACAGCATAAGCCATATAGTGGTGGTGGCCACTAGTCACACTGAAACAATGTATGTAATTTATAAATAAGAAATATTTACACTTACCTTGGAGGAGATGCTGGCAGAGGGCGGCATATCTTGTCAGTGGCCCTATATACGTAGTACCTCCAACAACATTGGAGAAATTAGTTTCGTGTCGTCCTTTTTCTATCGTTCAATCGCTTAACTTACTTGCTACACTGTTAATGCTACACTTTATCGCTGGCTGGCGCTATAGCCTTTATCGACTCCTGCTGCTTTAGTATCTTACATATCGCAGAATCACTGAAAAAGGCACATTCATCCCTCTCTCTTCCTCCTCCACTTTGGTAAATTACTTTGCTACGAGTTCTTTCTTGAATTCTATCATGCTTATCACCTTCTTTACCAAAGGGCTGGCACTAGGAGCGTTCTTTGGGCCCATGGTGGCTTATTTAGCAGTCACACACAATAAACAAGTGCAAAAAAAAATGGATTATTACGAAATGTTTCATATGACCTCGCAGGGTAATGTTCACTCGCGAGTGAACATTATGGTGTTAGTTACCATTTTGTCCTAGGCACATGTCGATTTGACACTAGGCCCGTTGTATGTATGTGTGTGTGTGTGTGTGTAAGGAAACACTTCGAAATGTTTCCGCCCCGCCGGGAATTGGACCCGGGCCCTCCATGCATCAGTGTGTGGGAGGCTCTGTGTGCGCGCGGGCACTCGGACGTGTTCCATACAACCGATGAACCAGAGGGAATTAACGAAAACAGAGACACTATTTTGATGAAAATGTCAGCGATAACCAAAAATCACGAAATCAAAGGGTAACGAAAACAGAGGGTCCACTGTATCACCACCTGTCCAGATTATTTAAATCTTCCCTCAGTGATTCACAGTTCTTTTTACTTTTTTTACCTTGCATAAATTTTTACATCAGCTATAAATACAATTCTTTCTTCCTGTAGACTGTTTAAATAAATTAAAACTCATTTAGTCCAATGTAGAGTGCCTGCATTGTGAAGGAGGGAAGGGGATATAGTAGTTTGGAGGGGCATCTGAGTAGTAATGTTAGTGCATCTCTGGCAATATAGTAATGGACTGAGTGATGGTGAAAGTGTTTCTTCATTTTCAGATCACCCTACCTCTGTGAAAGACGGCCAGTGTGTGAAAAAAAACTAGACCTATATATGTATTACATAGGGGGAGAAACACTAAACCCATAAGGGAGGCAATCAGGTTGATCCAAGGAAAAGGAGGATAGGTTGAGTTCCTTTGATCTGAAGCCTCTCACCAGCATCAGGTTATCTCCCTTGAGGGTGAGGCTTACATAGATCCTTATGATATTGTACTCCAGTAGTAACAGTAACTCCACACAATGAGGATTATCTATTTGTGATTACCTGTTTGTAAATACGTATAGGAACCAAGCTATGCTTATGGTGCCCTATGGTCAGTATTTAGTTTGCCATATAATTGCTTTAAATTTTCAATGGTTGTAGCAAAAGCTACCTCCTCTTGGATCCCATTCCAGCAGTCTACTACTGTTTGTAAAGAAGTACAGTGGTACCTCGAGTTACAAGCTTATTTCATTTCAGAATGCTGTTCGAGTGCCGATACCGAATGAATTTGTTCCCATAAGGATTAATGTAAATTAGATTAATCCATTTCAGACCCCCAAAAATACACTTAGAAAAGCACTTACAGAAATACACTTACATAATTGTTCGAGTTGGGACCTGCTCGTATGTCTAGATACCACTGTATTATACTTTCTTGCATCTTTCATGTCCATTTCTCCCTCAGTTTGGAATTACGATGTCTTGCCGTGCCCTTCATGGTCTTATGTATGGTCTTTGTTTCCCATGTTCCTCCTGCTTACCAACAAAGGTATTTTCAGTACTGTATACAGTGAACCCCCGGTTAACGGCCATAATTCGTTGCAGAATGCTGTTCAAGTGCCATTACCGAACGAATTTATTAACATAAGGAATAATGTAAATTAGATTAGTAGTTTGGGACCCCCAAACATACACTTACAAAAGCACTTACAAAAATACACTTACATAGTTGTTAGTGTTTGGAGCAGGCCATTAACCGGGGGTCCACTGTACTTTATTCAGTTTTTCTTGATAGTTCATCTCTCTCAGCTCTCAGGGCCAATTTGTAACATGCCTTTGGAGTTGGACTTTGTTTTTATTTTATCAACTGGGCTTTTAGGTGTATACACCATATTCCAATGTTGGTCTAATACAGGAGGGCTCTGCTTTACAGCACTTCATTAATACGGACATTTCAAATTATGTCCCCAAATTTTTTTATACGACTCCTGATTCGCTATTACAGCATCTATGTGCCACCCATCCACTCTGTTTACATCCTCCATGAGCTCTGTGTCTCTCCCGATTATGTCTGGAAACTTTCTAAAGGTTCAAGTGTTTTAAAATTATTGCATATTTTATATATACTCTTTTAGTGTTACAATAACATCTAAGGGTAGTTGTGACAAAAAGAGGAGTCATAAGGCTCTTACTTTAAGCGCAAAGTTAGAAATCATTAAACTCAGTGAGCAAAGTATGTCTGTGGCTGAGATAGGACTGATATAGTACTGATAATTGTTAGGGTGAGATATAAGCAACTATTGGCAGAAAGGTGGGCTAGTGCAAGTATGAGTAGTGGGGGGGTTGAAGAGAATTGGGATAGTTTTAAAAATGCAGTATTAGAATGTGGGGCAGAAGTTTGTGGCTATAGGAGGGTGGTTGCAGAAGGAAAGAGGAGTGAGTGGTGGAATGAAGAAGTAAAGGGTGTGATAAAAGAGAAAAAGGTAGCTTATGAGAGGTTTTTACAAAACAGAAGTGTTAATAGAAGAGCAGAGTATATGGAGAGTAAAAGAAAGGTGAAGAGAGTGGTGAGAGAGTGCAAAAAAAAGAGCGGATGAAAGAATGGGAGAGGCTCTGTCAAGAAATTTTGCTGAAAACAAGAAAAAATTTTGGAGTGAGATAAACAAGGTAAGAAAGCCTAGGGAACGAATGGATTTGTCAGTTAAAAACAGAGTAGGGAGTTAGTAGATGGGGAGCTGGAGGTATTGGGTAGATGGCGGAATATTTTGAGGAACTTTTAAATGTCGATGAAAAAGGGAGGCAGTAATTTCATGTACTGGCCAGGGAGGTACAACATCGTTTAGGAGTGAAGAAGAGCAGGATGTGAGTGTGGGGGAGGTGTGTGAGGCATTACGTAGAAGGAAAGGGGGTAAAGCAGCTGGAATTGACGGAATCATGACAGAAATGTTAAAAGCAGGGGGATATAGTGCTGGAGTGGTTGGTATTTTTGTTTAATAAATGTATGAAAGAGGGAAGATACCTAGGGATTGGCAGAGAGCATGTATAGTTCCTTTATATAAAGGGAAGGGGGATAAAAGAGAGTGTAAAAATTATAGGGGAATAAGTTTACTGAGTATACCAGGTAAAGTGTATGGCAGGGTTATTATTGAAAGAATTAGAGGTAAGACAGAGAGTAGGATTGCAGATGAGCAAGGAGGCTTTAGAGAGGGTAGGGATGTGTAGATCAAGTGTTTACAGTGAAGCATATATGTGAACAGTATTTAGATAAAGGTAGAGAAGTTTTTATTGCATTTATGGATTTAGAAAAGGCATATGATAGAGTGGATAGGGGAGCAATGTGGCAAATGTTGCAAGTGTATGGAATAGGTAGTAAGTTACTGAAGGCTGTAAAGAGTTTTTATGAGGATAGTGAGGCTCAGGTTAGGGTGTGTAGGAGAGAGGGAGATTACTTCCCGGTAAAAGTAGGTCTTAGACAGGGATGTGTAATGTCACCATGGTTGTTTAATATATTTATAGATGGGGTTGTAAAAGAAGTAAATGCTAGAGTGTTGGGAAGAGGGGTAGGATTAAATTATGGAGAATTAAATGCAAAATGGGAGTTGACACAGTTACTTTTTGCTGATGATACTGTGCTTATGGGAGATTCTAAAGAAAAGTTGCATAGGTTAGTGGACGAGTTTGGGAGAGTGTGTAAAGGTAGAAAGTTAAAAGTGAACATAGATAAGAGTAAGGTGATGAGGGTATCAAACGATTTAAATAAAGAAAAATTGGATATCACATTGGAGAGAAGGATTATGGAAGAAGTAAATGTTTTCAGATATTTGGGAGTTGACGTGTCAGCGGATGGGTTTATGAAGGATGAGGTTAACCATAGAATTGATGAAGGAAAAAAGGTGAGTGGTGCGTTGAGGTATATGTGGAGACAAAAAACGTTATCCATGGAGGCAAAGAAGGGAATGTACGAAAGTATAGTGGTACCAACACTCTTATATGGGTGTGAAGCATGGGTTGCAAATGCTGCAGCGAGGAGGAGGCTGGAGGCAGTGGAGATGTCCTGTCTAAGGGCAATGTCGTGGTGTAAATATTATGCAGAAAATTTGGAATGTGGAAATTAGGAGGTGTGGAGTTACTAAAAGTATTTGTCAGAGGGCTGAAGAGGGGTTGTTGAGGTGGTTTGGTCATTTAGAGAGAATGGATCAAAGTAGAATGACTTGGAGAGCGTATAAATTTGTAGGGGAAGGAAGGCGGGGTAGGGGTCGTCCTAGAAAAGGTTGGAGGGAAGGGGTAAAGGAGGTATTGTGGGCGAGGGGCTTGGACTTCCAGCAAGCATGTATGAGCGTGTTAGATAGGAGTGAATGGAGACGAATGGTTTTTGGGACATGACGATCTGTTGGAGTGTGAGCAGGGTAACATTTTGTGAAGGGATTCAGTGAAACCAGTTAATTGATTTAGTTGGACCTGAGTCCTGGAAATGGGAAGTACAATGCCTGCACTTTAAAGGAGGGGTCTGGGATAGTGACAGCTGGGAGGGACAATTCTCAGCTGTCGTATCTGAGCTCCTCTGCAAAGACAGTGATTATGTATGTGTGTGGTGATAGTGTTGAATGATGATGAAAGTATTTTCTTTTTGGGGATTTTCTTTCTTTTTGGGTCACCCTGCCTCGGTGGGAGACGGCCGACTTGTTGAAAAAAAAAAAATTGTACTTATGTGTACCTGTACCTAAATAACCCTTATGAGTTAAGGGCTTAGTTATGATAATGATAATAATAATGTACCAATAAATAAACTTACTGTGCTGGCATGCAGGTACATTAAAATCACTATTTGGTATTGTTACAAAGTAGGAGTAGCTATGCTAGGCAAGGAAGTAGCTAAGAGTGTCTCACTAGTGTTGAAGATGCAATAACATAATACAGCCTCTCCTCACTTAATGACAGTTTTGGTAAACGAATTTGTCGCTAAGTGAGGAGCATACTATAATGGTAGTGGGTTTGTGTCAACCATCTTTGATATTGTTTTATTGTCACCTTTGCACCATTTATAATACTATTTTTAAATATTTATACAGTAGTGTACTGTACTATAGTACATATTATAATAAACAGAATAGAGGAAATCAGCTCTAATATACATTATTTAGTTATGCATACTGGTCAGAGAGCCTGTCGTAAATCCGAGTCATTGGTAAACGAGTACAGTCATCCCTTGGTTTTCAATTGTCTCAGTTTTCACCGATTTTGGTTTTCAATCACTTTTTTCGTGGAAAAATTGTCTCAGTTTTCACCGATTGTCTCAGTTTTCACTGATGGTATGGAACCTGTTCACCAGTGCCCCGCACATACAAAGCCCGCTAGACTGCCACCCACGCACATTGTCATGCAGTGTAGCATTGTTTATGCTTGAGTGAACATCATCCCAGGAGTTCATACAAAACATTTATTAACAATTCATTGTTTTTGGCCCTTGATTATTGTGTGTGACTACTAAATAAGCTACCATGGGCCCAAAGAAAGCTCCTAGTGCCAGTCCTTTGGTAAAGAAAGTGAGAAACACGATGGAGTTTAAGAGTGTAGCAGGCATGCAGGGAGTGTAGCATGTATGCAGGGAGTGTAGCATGTATGCAGGGAGTGTAGCATGTATGCAGGGAGTGTAGCATGTATGCAGGGAGTGTAGCGGGTATGCAGGGAGTGTAGCGGGTATGCAGGGAGTGTAGCAGGTATGCAGGGAGTGTAGCATGTATGCAGGGAGTGTAGCATGTATGCAGGGAGTGTAGCATGTATGCAGGGAGTGTAGCATGTATGCAAGGAGTGTAGCATGTATGCAGGGAGTGTAGCATGTATGCAGGGAGTGTAGCATGTATGCAGGGAGTGTAGCATGTATGCAGGGAGTGTAGCAGGTATGCAGGGAGTGTAGCAGGTATGCAGGGAGTGTAGCAGGTATGCAGGGAGTGTAGCAGGTATGCAGGGAGTGTAGCAGGTATGCAGGGAGTGTAGAAGGCAGGGAGGGAAGTGACCCCGGATAAGGACTTGGTACCTAAATTCCTTATGGAAGGGGAATCCCCTTCCAAAAAATAGGGTCTCTTCCCTCTCCCCTCCTCCCTCTCTTCCATCCAGCAACATCAGTCTTCAATAAAGGTAAGTGCCACATAGAGTTCATTCATTTGTGCATGTAAATCTATCTTTAAGGCCCAAAATTTTATTTTTTTCCAAACTTCTGGGTTTCTGGAACGGATTAATTTAATTTCCATTATTTCTTATGGGGAAAATAGTTTGGGTTTTCACCGATTTTGGTTTTAGCTGATCCATCTGGAACGGATTAAAATTGAAAACCAAGGGATGACTGTATATCACTAAGTGAGGAGAGGCTGTAATAATAATAATAATCGCTCTGGGGCACTTTAAATGTCGTATATTACGTTATTATAGACATTTTCATTAATACATCTATGACATGAGCCGGGGTTTGTTGCTGTGAGCCAGGGGTCCCCTCAAGGGAGATTCCTTGATGCTGGTGAGGGGGCTCTTGATCTAGGGAACTGAATCTGTGCTCCAGAATTAAGCCTCAATGCCTTCCATTCCCCCCCCCCTCCACAGGCGCTGTATAATCCCAATGGGTTTAGCGCTCCCCCATGATAATAATAAATCACTTTCCTCTTAAAAGGGGAGTGCTAATACGACATGACATCAGTGAATCCCTGGTGTTTGCCACGCTATTTGCTCTAGCTGGCGCTCAATTGAACTGGTGCTCCCACAAGGTATTAAGTGGTCCCAGATTTTTTTAATACTGCGCATACTGAGTGAGCAGACCCATGTGAGCCAGGGTATGTTACTGTGAACCAGGGTATGTTGCTCTGAGCTAGGGTATGTTGCTCTGAGCCTGGGTATTTTTGCTCTGAGCCCAGGTATGTTGTTTTGAGCCAGGGTATGTTGCTATGAGCCAGGGTATGTTGCTATGAGCCAGGGTATGTTGCTATGAGCCAGGGTATGTTGCTATGAGCCAGGGAATGTTGCTATGAGCCAGGGTATGTTGCTATGAGCCAGGGTATGTTGCTATGAGCCAGGGTATGTTGCTATGAGCCAGGGTATGTTGCTATGAGCCAAATTATGTTGCTATGAGCCAGGGTATGTTGCTATGAGCCAGGGTATGTTGCTATGAGCCAGGGTATGTTGCTATGAGCCAGGGTATGTTGCTATGAGCCAGGGTATGTTGCTATGAGCCAGGGTATGTTGCTATGAGCCAGGGTATGTTGCCATGAGCCAGGGTATGTTGCAATGAGCCAGGGTAAGTTGCTATGAGCCAGGGTATGTTGCTATGAGCCAGGGTATGTTGCTATGAGCCAGGGTATGTTGCTATGAGCCAGGGTATGTTGCTATGAGCCAGGGTATGTTGCTATGAGCCAGGGTATGTTGCTGTACTGCATTAATGTGAAGATAATTTGTTTAGTGTCACTAGTCCAGGGGTGGGCAAACTTCTAAAGCATCAACTGGGAACTGTACTTGTCTGATAATGCTTGTGTAACAGCTCGTGTTTTCAACAGAGGAAAATGAATAAAGTTTTGCTCATTCAGCTGCATATACATGAGTATATGACTTGATCTTGGTGGCCACATGAAAACCGTTGGTGAGCTGCAGTTTGCCCACCTTTGCACTAGTCACTCCCAGTTGGACATACAATACCTGTGCACCCAAAAACACTTTACAGATTTTGTGCATCTTTGTTTTGACCATTTTTGCATTCATTTACTTTCATATCGTTTTTTTAGGCCTAGCTCTATTGCACACTTAATATGTGCTGAAGATCAATTCAAATCTAGCAGAGGCTGGTTTCAGAGATTTAGGGAAAGAAGACAACTTCACAACATCAAGGTGAAACAGCAAGCACTGACACTGTTGCTGCAGAAAATTATCCACATGAGCTAAGATCACTGAATATGGTGAATATACCAAGCAACAGGTTTTTGATGTGAATGAAACCACATTATTTTGGAAGATGCTTTCCAAGACATTTATTGCTAAAGAAAAGTCAGTGCCTGGCTACAAACCTGCAAAAGAGAAACAAACAAACTCTATTTCTCTCCGTGGTATAAAAATGTAGTTTTACATGTAATAAAATATTTTTAAGCACAAATAATTAAGACTGGCAAACACTGTTGCTAAAGGCTAATGCTAGGGTCTAATACTACTCACCACTCACTATGAGCTAAAAAAACAAAATATTTTAAGGTAAATAATGAGTGTACTGTACATGCATTTTACTTTTTTATTGTTTTTAAGGCCTAGTTACATTATACGTATATACAGTGGACCACCGCCTAACGAGCACCCCGGAAATCATACAATTATGTAAGTATAATATTGTAAGTGCTTGTGGAAGTGTATTTTTTGGGGTCTGAAATAGACTAATCTACGTGACATTATTTCTTAAGGAAGTAAATTCGTTCGGTAATGGCACTTGAGCAGGCTTCTGGAATGAATTTTGCTCGTTAGGCGGGGTCCACTGTAATAGTATAAACATATCAGGCATTTATATGTATTTAAAAGTGAAAACAAAGGTGATTCACTTTATGGTGATTTTTGCTTTATGGCAGTAGCCTGGAACCTAAGCTGCCATATAATCAGGTCCTCCTGGTTATGTTGTAAGACATATTCTTATCATTTCACTAAATGTATCTGAAGGCTGTCTGAGGTGTGCATAGGGTCGAGTCTCAACTCCTAGCCCCACTTCTCGACTGGCTGCTACTGGGTTCACTCTCTCCGGGTTTCATGAACCCTGTCGTAACTATTCTTAAAGCTATGTATGAATTTTGCCTGTACCGTTTTGCTATGTGAGTTGTGTGTAAGTCTGCTTTTGTTAATGAAACCATAGTTTTAATTAGAATATTTTATCAAAATTGAAACTTATTTTTTCTTCTTGAGGGATATGTATTTCATTACAATCTTTATAATAATGAAAACTGCAAATACTTTTCCGCACATATGGATGCTTAATTTAAAATCTTGTGTTTACATTGTAGCTATTGTTCTGAAACATATTCAGCAAGATTGCATGTTAAGTCAGGATTCATTCTTGGTATTGTGACTATTTATTTAATATGGCCATTTTCTTAAAATTTATGTTTCTACTTTCAGACAGATTCCTTGGTTGCAGGGCATCAACAGCAGGTTGTTACTGGTGGAACAGATGAACTGACAGAGAACAGAAGATCAAGGGGACAGCTTTGCTGTCAGTTTTGCTCCAAATCTTTCAACTACAGCAATGACTTAGAACGCCACATTAGAATTCACACGGGAGAGAAACCTTTTGCTTGTCCATATTGTCCATATCGTGCAGCTGTTAAAGGAAACTTAAACCAACACATTAGAACACACACTGGAGAGGAGCCTTTTGCATGTTCATTCTGCCCATACCGTGCAAAGACCAGCAGTAATTTAAAAACACACATTTTTCATAAACATCGTTCCTCTTGCCAAAACTTAAGTAGTTAAAACAGATTAGTGCAAATGTGACACTTTTTATCCTTTAATCTCATAAAATATGACTGAAATGTGTACACTGTATCAATACTATGCAATAAAATTATTAAATACCTCAGTACTGCAGTACTGTTTATTGAAAACACATCCTTGCCTTTCATTCAGTAATAATAATAAAAACCCAGTTCTCATTACCACATGTTTCATTAAGCATAATGAATTAAGACTTTCTCATTTGAGTGTTTAATGAAGTGTATTTAGATAATTAAAAAGTTTAAGACTGGAATGGATTGGTGATCTGAATACTACTGGAATGTATGTTGATGCTGATCTGAAGATTGGAATGTGTGTTGACGATGCTGGCCTGAAGACTGGAATGTGTGATAATGATGCTGGCCTGAAGACTGGAATGTGTGATAATGATGCTGGCCTGAAGACTGGCATGTGTGATAATGATGCTGGCCTGAAGACTGGAATGTGTGATAATGATGCTGGCCTGAAGACTGGAATGTGTGATGATGATGCTGGCCTGAAGACTGGAATGTGTGATAATGATGCTGGCCTGAAGACTGGAATGTATGATAATGATGCTGGCCTGAAGACTGGAATGTGTGATAATGATGCTGGCCTGAAGCCTGGAATGTATGATAATGATGCTGGCCTGAAGACTGGAATGTATGATAATGATGCTGGCCTGAAGACTGGAATGTGTGATAATGATGCTGGCCTGAAGACTGGAATGTATGATAATGATGCTGTTCTGAAGACTGATCTTTAAGTCACCAAAGTGCAAAGTCAATAAGAGCAGATGAATAACTTGAGTAATATACAGTATGCCAATGTAACAAATCAAATAGAGACTTGTGGAAAAAATAAGAGATTAAAACACTGGCGAAGGAGTACAAAAAAAGAACTGAAAGAATGGATAAGTCATTTTCAATATGTTATGCTGAGTACAGGAAGAACTTTTGGAGAGAGAGATGAGGTGAGAAATCCTGGATGAAGTTACAGTGCTTAATAATGTAATGGGTACATGAAGTTGCTGAGTGGTATGGTGATGGCATTGAGCCTAGGATGGGCAGGGTGAACATTTTAAATTAGTAACTTGTTAAAGTTTGCAAATTTTATAATACATAATGTACATTATGCTAAGGAAGAACCAAGATGATGAATATAGGAGAGATAAAATTGTCATGAGACTGGACAAAATGAATGAAGATAAAAGTTTCATTGAATTCAAACCAAAATAAAGCTAATAATTACATATTTAAATAAGTAGTTGATAAACTACAGGGTAATTAATTTCAGATATTAATTAATTATGTAATATTCTTTCTAAGTTATAATAAAAGTAAGCCTATATACAATGTCATTATTTAATTACATTAGTGATTTTCCTAGGTAGTAGGTTGGTAAACAGCAACCGCCCAGGGAGGTACTACCGTCCTGCCAAGTGAGTGTAAAACGAAAGCCTGTAATTGTTTTACATGATGGTAGGATTGCTGGTGTCTTTTTTCTGTCTCATAAACATGCAAGATTTCAGGTACATCTTGCTACTTCTACTTACACTTAGGTCACACTACACATTCATGTACAAGCATATATATACACACCCCTCTGGGTTTTCTTCTATTTTCTTACTAGTTCTTGTTCTTATTTCCTCTTATCTCCATGGGGAAGTGGAACAGAATTCTTCCTCCGTAAGCCATGCGTGTCGTAAGAGGCGCCTAAAATGCCTGGAGCAAGGGGCTAGTAACCCCTTCTCCTGAATAAATTACTAAATGTAAAAGGAGAAACTTTCGTTTTTCCTTTTGGGCCACCCTGCCTCGGTGGGAAACGGCTGACGTGTTGAAAGGAAAAGGATTAGTGATTTTGAATAGATATCAGCTTGTTTTCTTTAAAGAAATTTATTGATATTAGTTACCTGGAGTATACCTGGAGAGGGCCTGATCAACCAGGTTGTTACTGTTGGCCGCACGCAACCCGACGTACAAACCACAGCCCGGCTGGTCAGGTACAAACTTTAGGTGCCTGTGCAGCGCCTTCTTGAAGACAGCCAGGGGTCTATTGGTAATCCCCCTTATGTATGCTGGAAGGCAGATGAACAGTTTTGGGCCCCTGACATTTATTGTGTTGTCTCTTGTCGTGCTAGTGGTATCACTGCTTTTCATTGGGGGGATGTTGCATCGTCTGCCGAGTCTTTTGCTTTCAAAGGGAGTGATTTTCGTGTTGCAAGCCGTGTCGGCAACATGTTCAATGACAATGCCGTGTCCCATTTTAGGCAAATCTCAAAGAGACGCCAGAAACAGGCCTCTCTGGACAGATTTTTTGTGTGACAGGGGTCCAGTGACTCTCAAGTTGGTCCTAGTGCTAGTAAAAGACAAAGAAGGGAAGTAACCCTGGATAGAGCTTTGATACCTGAAGTCCTTATAACCTCTCCCCTCCTTGCCATCTTCCATATGCCAACAAGAGTCTTCAATAAAGGTAAAAGTGATGTTAAATGTTCACTTATCCATTTCATTTGTGCTTTATATTTATTTCTCATTGTTTTCTTTATGTAAAACTATAGTTATTCTCTATAAAAAAAAAAATTATTTTATTAACACATTGGCCGTTTCCCACCAAGGCAGGGTGGCACGAAAAAGAAACACTTTCATCATCATTCACTCCATCACTGTCTTGCCAGAGACATGCTTACACTACAGTTATAAAACTGCAACATTTAACATCCCTCTTTCAGAGTGCAGGCACTGTACTTCCCATCTCCAGGACTCTAGTCCGGCCTGCCAGTTTCCCTGAATCCCTTCATAAATGTTACTTTGCTTCCACTCCAACAGCACGTCAAGTATTAAAAACCATTTCTCTCCATTCACTCCTATCAAATACGCTCATGCATGCTTGCTGGAAGTCCAAGCCCTTCGCACACAAAACCTCCTTTACCCCCTCCTTCCAACCTTTCCTAGGCCGACCCCTACCCCGCCTTCCCTCCACTACAGATTTATACACTCTCAAAGTCATTCTACTTTGTTCCATCCTCTCTACATGTCCAAACCAAATCAACAACCCCTCCTCAGCCCTTTGGATAATAGTCTTGGTAATCCCGCACCTCCTCCTAATTTCCTACACTACGAATTCGCTGCATTATATTTACACCACACATTGATCTCAGACATGACATCTCCATTGCCTCCAGCCTTCTCCTTGTTGCAACATTCACCACCCATGCTTCACACCCATATAAGAGTGTTGGTATAACTATATGTACTCTCATACATTCCCCTCTTTGCTTCCACGGACAAAGTTCTTTGTCTCCACAGACTCCTAAGTGCACCACTTATCCTTTTACCCTCATCAATTCTATGATTCACCTCATCCTTCATAGACCCATCTGCTGACATGTCAACTCCCAAATATCTGAATACATTCACCTTCTCCATACTCTCTCCCTCCAATCTGATATCCAATCTTTCATCATCTAATATTTTTGTTATCCTCATCACCTTATTCTTTCCTATATTCACTTTCAATTTCCTTCTTTTACATACCCTACCAAACTCATTCACCAACCTCTGCAACTTCTCTTCAGAATCTCCCAAAAGCCACAGTGTCATCAGCAAAAAGCAGCTGTGACAACTCCCACTTTGTGTTAGATATTTTTGGGTGTCTGGAACGGATTACTGTAATTGCATTTACATTATTACTTGTGGGAAATATTACTTCAGTTTTCGTACAAATCGGTTTTCGGCCAACCTTCTGGAACGGATTAAAGACAAAAACCGGGGTTCCACTCTAATGATTTTTGATATGTCAACATCTTGGTAAAATTTGTGCCAAATTGTTAATGTTTAGGATGTTGTAGTTGACTGTATGTGAACAAGTAAAGGCTAAAGACAAATTGTATTGAAGGAATTGAATGACATATCATTATATTGTATCCCAAATAAATCTTAATTTTATATATATATATTTTTTTTTTTTTTGGGGGGGGTATTTTAAAATTAAACAAATGGTAATGGCTGTAACAAATTCCCTTAATGGGATTATAAAAACCATGATTCCTTAATAATGTGTGTAAAAATAATAACTATGTATTTATAAATAAAGAAGAAAATTTTACTTGTAGAATAACTTTTGAGAAAAACAATAAAATATTATTCATGGATACTAAACATCATGAGACAGTGCTCCTTATTGCCTTAATCTGCCCCTAGTATAAAACACTGATTTTCCACTGATTTTCCACCAATTATACTCCTAAACTTATTATGATTATTATTATAATAACATAATCATAATATGTATAATAATAATAAGTAATAATATAATAAGTAATAATAATAATTAATGATATAATAAGTAATAATAATATAATTACTCCAATAATAATAATATTATTATATAATATATTAAAATCACCATCTGGCATCGTTACAAAGTGGAAGTGAGGCTATGCAACTAAGCATGCAACTAGGCTCTGCAACTAAGCATTCAACTAGGCTATGCAACAGTAGGCATCCTCTCTAAGATATGGTACTATGTACCCCAAATGGCACTTCTTGCTCTTTACCACTCTCTCATCTACCCTTACCTCACCTCGCAGTTGAACAGTCTTGGGCCCCAGACACTTATGGTGTTGTCTCTCAGTGTACTCGTGGCACCCCTGCTTTTCATCGAGGGAATGTTGCATCTTCTGCCGAGTCTTTTGCTTTCATAGGGAGTGATTTTCGTGTGCAGGTTTGGTACCAATCCCTCCAGGACCTTCCAAGTGTATATTCTCATGTATCTCTCTCGCCTGCATTCCAGGGAATACAGATCAAGGACCTTCAACCGTTCCCAGTAATTTAGGTGCTTTATCGTACTTATGTGTGCTGTGAAAGTTCTTTGTACACTCTCCAGGTCTGCAATGTCGCCAGCCTTGAAGGGGGCTGTTAGTGTACAGCAGTATTCCAGCCTAGAGAGAACAAGTGATTTGAAGAGTGTCATCATGGGCTTGGTGTCCCTAGTTTTGAAGGTTCTCATTGCCCATCCTATCATTTTCCTAGCCGATGAGGTAGATACATTGTTGTGGTCTTTAAAGGCGAGATCCTCTGACATTATCACTCCCAAGTCCTTCACATTTCTTTTTCGCTCTATTGTATGGTTAGAATTTGTCATATACCTACGCAATCCTCCCATACAATTTCTCCCAATGGCCACACACTTACATCTATACCATTTCCCCACAACCACCATTCCATCATGGCCACATTCCCCTTATGACCTCACCCACACACCTTACCTGACCTTTCACCCCACATGCTTTAATCACTTAGTTACCCACCACGCTCATTACCACCAACTGCAAAATTGCCCACCCAGTCACCCATCATCCAATCACCACCCACACCAGGCCACTGACAAGCACACCTTTCACCCACACCACTCCCCCACAGCTTCAAGCCCACATGGCCCCACATTCATGCTTTCACTCACTACTCCCCCACAGCTTCTAGCCCTCACAACTCGACGCCCACACCTTACCCATGTTTTCACGGCCCACACACCCTGATATGCCATCTATACTCTAGTCATGTGGCCACCAACCACCCTAATTACTGCCTGCACCAGTGCACAGTCACCCGTCATCCACTCTACCACCCACACTAGGCCATCAACACTGCCATCCACATGGTCACCATCACACCACCTCATTGCTTCCAGCCTCCATCCCTCTCATAAGAGCATAAGAAAGAAGGTCCAACTCACACCTACCCACACACCTACTCATGTATTTATTTAACCTATTTTTAAAACTACACTACGTTTTAGCTTCTATGACGGTACTTGCGAGTTTGTTCCACTCATCCACAACTCTATTACCAAACCAGTGCTCTCTTATATCCATCCTGAATCTGATTTTTTTAAATTTAAAATCATTGCTGCGAGCCCTGTCTTGGCTAGATATTTTTAGCATGCTATTTACATCCCCTTTATTTATTCCTGTTTTCCATTTATACACCTCAATCATATCCTCCCTAATTCTATGCCTTTCTAGAGAGTGCAGATTCAGGGCCCTCAGTCTATCCTCATAGGGAAGATTTCATCCTCCTTTGTACGTTTTCCAGTGCATTTATATCCATTCTGAAATACAGTGACCAGAACTGTGCAGCATAATCTAAATGAGGCCTAACCAAGGATATACAGAAATGAAGAACAACCTGAGGACTCCTATTACAGTGGTCCCTCGGTTTTCGCCGAAAATTCGTTCCAGAATGCTGCTCAAGTGCCATTACCGAACGAATTTACTTCCTTTAGAAATAATGTCACGTAGTTTAGTCTATTTCAGACCCCCAAAAATACACTTGCAACAGCACTTACGAAAATACACTTACATAAATGTTTGAGTTTGGAGATGCATGAAAACCGAGGGACCACTGTATTTATGTTTCTTGATATGAAGCCAAGGATTCTGTTTGCTTTATTGCAAACACTTATGCAATGTTGTCTTGGTTTTAGATTACTGCTAAACAGAACTCCCAAATCCTTTACACAACTGTCTCACGGCATTGGCTAGGAATGACAAGAAGGGAATAATCTATGTCGCAAGAATTAAATTTAATATTACTTTGGTTTTTGTCTGACCTTCTGGAATGGATTAAGGACGAAAACCGGGGGTCCACTGTAGTATCTCGAAAAACTCGTATTTGGGACCCTCGTAAATTCAAATTCAAATTCAAATTCAAATTCAAATCCTTTATTTCATGTAATACAAGGTGGGGGGTACTTATAGTTATACATTAAAGTTGATATTACAAGATGGCCAATAATATGCCTAGGTATGCCTAGGCTTTTCAGGCAGTCTTATGATAGGTCTTACTCAATAGCTATACAATGGATATACAGATTGTAAGGTTAGGTTTACAAAATTTAGGTACTGGAATTTAAACATTGAGAATTTAACAATTAGTATAAAAAGTTAGCAATTAGTTTATATATTAATGATAAAGGTGATATATTGGCATAATATAGATTCTATATTGGAGTATCTTAGGCACACTTATGACTAGCTTAAGTATTATGGAGCAATAGTTGTATTAGAATTTTGGTTGGAACTGTGCAAATTAAGGGGAATCACAGATATCAATAAGTGTATTTTGCTGTGGTTAGTAATGTGCAAATTAAGGAGAATCACAGATATCAATAAGTGTATTTTGCTGTGGATATGTGCAAGATAAAGTAGTTTTCGTATGGTTAACTACCGGTTGGGTGCGTAAGTGAGATAAGATGTTTTTTAACGGTGCTTTTGAAAATGGAGGTTGTGTCTGCAGTTCTAGAGTTTTCAGGCAGGGAGTTCCAGATTTTAGGCCCTTTTATGCGCATTGAATTTTTGTATAGATTTAGTCGGACACGGGGAATGTCAAAGAGATGTTTATGTCTGGTATTATGTCTATGGGTCCTGTCACAACTGTCGAGGTTCCACTGTACACACACAGTGCACGCGTTACTTACCTCAAAATATTTGTAGTCTTAATGTAGGGTAAGAGGTGAGAAGTATTTATTGTAAGAAATCAGGTGTGGTATCCCTCCTGGCCAACCCACCCACACGTAATATACTACAACATTTAAAGTGCCCTAGAGCGATAAAATGCATATAGTGTACACTCATTACTTGCCTTAAATATTTGTAGTCTTAATGGTCTTAATATAGGGTGTAAGATGAATAGTAGGATAGGTGGGTATTGAATAGTGTGGTAGGTATCGTAACCCCATCTGGCCACCCCACCCACACATATACGTACAGTGGACCCCCGAGTTTCGACCACCTCAAAACTCGAACAATTATGTAAGTGTAATATTGTAAGTGCTTTGTAAGTGTATTTTTGGGGGTCTGAAACAGACTAACCTACTTTACATTATTCCTTATGGGAACAAATTCATTCGGTAATGGCACTTGAACAGCTTTCTGGAACGAATTACAGTGGTACCTCGAGTTACGATATTTTTTCGTTCGAGAATGCTGTTCAAGTGCCATTACCAAACGAATTTATCCCCATAAGGAATAATGTAAAATAGACTAGTCCTTTTACACCCCCAAAAATATACTTACAAAAGCATTTAAAAAAATAAACTTACATAAAAGGGCGATTTTGGGGACCATCGTAACTCGAGGTACCACTGTATGTGGCATGGTTATTTTCCTGTCCAATGTTTAGAACTTTGCATTTGTCTATATTAAATTGCATCTGCCACTTCTCCAACCACTGCATTAGTTTATTCAAATCTTCCTGGAGTGCTCTAATATCCTCATCAGAATGAATTCGACGGCCTATTTTGGTGTCATCAGCAAACTTGCTTATGTTGCTATTTATTCCCTCATCTATGTCATTTATGTAGATTGTGAACAACAAGGGGCCCAACACTGACTCCTGTGGAACACCGCTCGTGACGCTTCCCCACTCCGATTTCTCCCCATTTATGCAAATTCTCTGCTGCCTATCTGTCAACCACGCCTCTATCCAGGAAAAAATTTCTCCTATTCCATGTGCCTTAATTTTCCTCAGTAGTCTCTGATGTGGGACTATCAAAAGCCTTACTGAAGTCCATATACACAGTATTAAAATTATTACCATGATCTACCTCCTCAAATACTTTAGTGAAAAAAAATAATAAATTCGTAAGGCAGGAACGCCCTTTTGTAAAACCGTGCAGAGATTCATTGATCAATTTATGCTTTTCAAGATGACTACTAATAATAATATAATAATAATATCTTTATTTCTACAAGTACAAGTACATGTATAAGGTATACAGGCCTAGCTGACAACAATGACATACTACTATATAGAAAGCCGCTTGTTATGCTCTCAGAACATTTTGGGCAAATTAGGTCAGTTTTGTCCCAGGATGCGACCCACACCAGTCGACTAACTCCCAGGTATCCATTTTACTGATGGGGAACATAGACAAACGGTGTAAAGAAACACGCCCAATGTTTCTACCCTCGCTGGGAATCGAACCCAGACCCTCGCCATGTGAAGCGAGAGCTTTAGCCACCAGGCCTCAGCAATTATTGATTCTATAAATTTTCCCACTATGGAGGTTAGGCTTATTGGTCTACAGTTCGAAGCTAAGGACCTGTCACCTGCTTTGAAAATAGGTATCGCATTTGACATTTTCCACTTATCTGGCATATTGCCAGTTTCTAGTGATATAAACCATACCACAGGTGGGGTTCGAACCCGCGGTCAGAGAGTCTCAAAACTCGCGTAAGCCACTGGGCCAGCTAGCTTCAATGAGATTCATCCAACTAGGTATATTTCTACACCATAGGAAGGTTAGCATAGGCACCACTGTGTCCACAAATGCAAGTTTTTACAGACGAATCTCTCGCTAGCATGGCCGTGATGAACTCTAGCTCAAGTCCCCTTCAAAGCCGTCAACATGACTCATGAAATCGTAATGACACAATTGCAAACAAACCATACCACAGGTGGGGTTCGAACCCGCAGTCAGAGTCTCAAAACTCCAGACCGTCGCGTAAGCCACTGGGCCAGCTAGCTTCAATACGATTCATCCAACTAGATATATTTCTACACCATAGGAAGGTTAGCATAGGCACCACTGTGTCCACAAATGCAAGTTTTTACAGACGAATCTCCCGCTAGCATGGCCGTGATGAACTCTAGCTCAAGTCCCCTTCAAAGCCGTCAACATGACTCACAAAATCATAATGACACAATTGCAAACAAACCATACCATGGGTGGGGTTCGAACCCGCGGTCAGAGAGTCTCAAAACTCCTATGGTGTAGAAATATACCAAGTTGGATGAATCTTATTGAAGCTAGCTGGCCCAGTGGCTTATGCGACGGTCTGGAGTTTTGACTCTCTGACCGCGGGTTTGAGCCCCACCCATGGTATGGTTTGTTTGCACTCGTGTCATTACGATTTCGTGAGTTCTAGTGATATGTTGAAAAGATTAGCCAAAGGTTTGCTAAGCTCCTTTTTACATTCCTTTAGAACCCTTGAGTACAGTTCATCAGAGCCCAGGGATTTGTTAGGTTTTAATTTATCTATTTGTCTAAGGACCATGTCACTTGAGACCCTAATCGTGCATAGTTTATTATCGTCCTGTTCTACATATTTCTGGAAATATCGCTAGTATCTTCCTGTGTAAAAACTGAGAGGAAGTGTTAAAAAATTCTACACATTTCCTTGTCACTGTCGGTGAGCTGACCCGAATAACTTTGAGTGGGCCTATCTTGTCCCTAATCTTACTTCTGTATACCTGAAAGATTCCTTTTGGGTTAGTCTTCGATTCCCTTGTAACTTTAACCTCATAATCTCTGCTTTTCTAAATTCCTTTTTTATTTCTCTCTTTAACTGAATATACTGATTTCTTAACTGCCCCTCTCCTCTTTTGATTCTCCTATATATGCCTCTCTTTTGACCACAGAGATGTTTTAATCTATTGTTTATCCATTTAGGATCATTTTTGTTTGATCTGATTTCCCTATTTGGAACACAGTTGTCTGAGCAGCTAGAACTATGCTCTGGAAAATGTCATATTGGCAACCATCACCACCTACCTGACCCATAATCAGATCATTCCAGTTAATCATCCCACCCAGGTAATTTCTCAGTCCTATGAAATCAGCCAAGCGGAAGTCAGGGACAGAGACTTGATTGCCATTATTAGGGTAATTCCATGATATATTAAAACTGAGTGATTTGTGATCACTTTCCCCAAGCCCATCATAAGAACATAAGAATGGAGGAACACTACAGAAGGCCTACTGGCCCATACAAGGCAGGTCCTTATCAAAACTACCACTACCCAAAGCTACCCAAAAATTTACTCCCTTACCCACGACACCAATCAAACCCAGCCCCTCCCACTCATATATTTGTCCAATCTCTTTTTAAAGCCACCCAAGGTCCTAGCCTCTATCACCCTACTCGGAAGATTGTTCCACGCAGTTTAGTTTAATAGTATCTTTATTATGCACCCCATACCCATCCTGTGGGCGGTAGTCAAAAGATTAGAGGTACATAATTGGTCCAAGCATCCACAACTCTGTTCGAAAACCAGTACTTACCTACGTCCTTTCTGAATCTAAATTTATCTAACTTAAATCCGTTATTTCTGCTTCTTACCTGGTATCTCCACTCATTCTACGTCTCTCCAGAGAGTGAAGATTCAAGGCTATAAGTCTATCTTCATACGGGAGATTCCTTATAGAGTAAATCTAGTCATTCTTCTCTATATGTTCTCCAATGAATATAAATCCATCCTGTAGTAAGGAGACCAAAACTGAGCAGCATAATCCAAATGAGGCCTCACTAGTGATACCTGGAGTTTACAGGGGTCAACGCCCCTGCGGCCCGGTCAGTGACCAGGCCTCATGTTGGATCAGAGCCTGGTCAACCAGGCTGTTACTGCTGGCCACATGCAGTCTAACGTACGAACAACAGCCTGGCTGGTCAGGTACCGACTTTAGGTGCCTGTCCAGTGCCTGCTTGAAGACAGCCAGGGGTCTATTGGTAATCCCCCTTATGTATGCTGGGAGGCAGTTGAACAGTCTTGGGCCCCTGACACTTATTGTGTTGTCTCTCAACGTGCTAGTGGCACCCCTGCTTTTCATTGGGGGGATGTTACATCGTCTGCCGAGTCTTTTGCTTTCGTAGGGAGTGACACTCGTGGGCAAGTTTCGTACTAATCCCTCTAGGATTTTCCAAGTGTATATAATAATGTATCTCTCCCACCTGCGTTCCAGGAAGTACAGGTTTAGGAACTTCAAGCGTTCCCAGTAATTGAGGTGGTTTATTGCAGTTATGTGTGCTGTGAAGGTTCTCTGTACATTTTCTAGGTCAGCAATTTCACCTGCCTTGAAAGGTGCAGTTAGTGTGCAGCAGTATTCCAGCCTAGATAGAACAAGTGACCTGAAAAGTGTCAACATGGGCTTGGCATCCCTGGTTTTGAAGCTTCTCATTATCCATCCTGTCATTTTTCTAGCAGATGTGATTGCTACAGTGTTATGGTTCTTGAAGCTGAGATCCTCTGTCATGATCACTCCTAGGTCTTTGACGTTAGTTTTTCGCTCTATTGTGTGGTTGGAATTTGTTTTATACTCCGGTGAGATTTTAATTTCCTCACGTTTTCCATATCGGAGTAATTGAAACTTCTCATCATTGAACTTCATATTGTTTCCTGCAGCCCATTTAAAGATTTGGTTGATGTCTGCTTGGAGTCTTGCAGTGTCTTCAATGGTGGACACTGTCATGCAGATTCGGGTGTCATCTGCAAAGGAAGACATGACACTGTGGCTGATATCCCTGTCTATGTCCGATATGAGGATGAGGAACAGGATGGGAGTGAGTACTGTGCCTTGTGGAACAGAGCTTTTCACCGTAGCCGCCTCAGACTTTACTCAGTTGACAACTACTCTTTGTGTTCTACTTGTTAGGAAATTATAGATCCATCTACCAACTTTTCCTGTTATTCCTTTATCACGCATTTTGTGTGCTATCACACCATGGTCACACTTATCAAAGGCTTTTGCAAAGTCTGTGTATATAACATCTGCATTCTGTTTGTCTTCTAGAGCATCCAGGATCTTGTCGTAGTGGTCCAGTAGTTGGGACAGACAGGAGCGACCTGCTCTAAACCCATGCTGCTTTGGGTTGTGTAATTGATGGGTATCTAGATGAGTGGTGATCTTGCTTCTTAGAACCCTTTCAAAGATTTTTATGATATGGGATGTTAGCGTTATTGGTCTGTAGTTCTTTGCTATTGCTTTACTGCCGCCTTTGTTGAGTGGGGCTATGTCTGTTGTTTTTAGTAACTGCGGGACGACCCCAGTGTCCATGCTCCCTCTCCATAGGATGTTAAAAGCACGTGATAGGGGCTTCTTGCAGTTCTTCATGAACACTGAGTTCCATGAGTCGGGGCCTGGAGCGGAGTGCATGGGCATGTCATTTATCGCCTTTTCGAAGTCGTGTGGCATCAGGGTAATGTCAGATAGGCTTGCGTCTACCAGGTTCTGTGGCACTCTCATAAAAATTCATTTAGGTCTTCAACTTTCAGTCTGGTTAGCGGCTCACTAAAAACTGAGTCATACTGGGACTTTAGTAACTCACTCATTTCCTTGCTGTCATCTGTGTAGGACCCATCTCGTTTTAGTAGGGGCCCAATACTGGATGTTGTTCTCGACTTTGATTTGGCATAAGAAAATAAATACTTTGGGTTTCTTTCAATTTCATTTATGGCTTTTAGTTCTTCCCGCATTTCTTGATTCCTGTAAGATTCCTTTAGTTTTAATTCGATGTTTGCTATTTCTCTGACCAGTGCCTCCCTACGTATTTCAGATATATTGGCCTCTTGTAGCCGCTCTGTTATTCTTTGCCTTCGCCTGTATAGGGAGCGCCTCTCTCTTTCTAGTTTACATCTCCTCCTTTTCCTTAAGGGAATTTGCCTTGAGCAAACCTCAAGTGCCACAGAGTTAATTTGTTCTAGACATAGGTTAGGATCCGTGATGCTTAGGCTATCTTCCCAGTTTATATCATTTAGGACTTGGTTTACTTGGTCCCACCTTATGTTTTTGTTATTGAAGTTGAAATTGGAGAAGACTCCCTCGCGACTCATCACATTTTGTCGATCTGGGGCCCCCCTCATACATGTCTGGACCTCTATTATGTTGTGATCTGAGTTTAGTTAGTTTAATATCTTTATTATGCACCCCATACCCATCTTGTGGGCGGTAATCAAAAGATTACAGAGGTACATAATGGGTCCAGGGACTGGACCTCAAAGTTTGATAGCTGAGCAAGTTACAAAGGTAATTAACTCAGGTAGATCTGGTCACAATCATGACAAGTTACAAATGTATTTACAGATTACAGAGGTATATAATGGGTCCAGAGACTGGGCCCCAAAGTTTTGATAGCTGAACAAGGTACAAAGGTATGAATTCTCTAGTTACAAGGTAATGAATCATGTAAGTAAGTAAATTTACTTACGTTTATACATGGTTGCAATCATGAACAAATTATAAAGCAATGAGCAATCTATTAATCTACACCCGGCCACAACTGTAATGAGTTATTGGTGCAAATATTAAAATTGTTGGAACACACACACACACAGAAGGGACACCGCGTGCGAAGGTCACATCTTTTAGTGCTCTGCGAATTTAAGTGTTTTTGTGGGCTACCCAAGGATACTGCAGGGGTCATCAAGTGTGTTAGGGTAGTGAACAACCCTTGAAGTTATTTACGAGTTGCCCTGAGCAACATAAGTGTGGGGAGAGCCACAATTTTATAAGTGAAGTACAAATTGATATCTGGTGGCGGTGTCAGTGTGTCACGCAAGGTATTAAAGTGAAATTAATATGTGACAAGTGAAAGAAATACAGTGAATAGGTTATATTATATATCAACAAGAAACGAAAGTGGATATACGCCAGAACACCTCATCGACTTGGACATTCTACAGGATACTACAGGCTGCTACAGGCTGCATCGCAAATACATCTCAACTATGCGTGGTTTTCGGGGAGTCGCGTGTAAATTCCAATTACCTAACCGCCAAGCTGTTTGTGAACGGTCAACTCTCATAGTATGATAAGGAATAGGATACCAAGTACTTGGTAACGAATAGGAATTGGTAATTTCTAGTAAAAAGGGCGAGCAAACAGGTGAAGCATAGAATACATTAATTAACTGGTGGATCAGGCGTAAGTCAGGTCAGGCCAGGTAGAGGAGCACTGTAGGCGACCTCGCAGACCCCACATACACACTCATACACCATAACACAATTTCACTACTACTTTTCACACACTTAATACACCCACACACATATAGTTCCACACACACACACATAGATCACACACACAGCACAGAATACATTAACTGGAAGATCAGGCGTGAGGCAGGTTACGCCAGGTAGAGGAGCACTGCAGACGTTGTGTCACTCGCAAATTCCACATACACACAAATACACCATAACACAATTTCTCCACTACTTTGCACACAACCCACACACACACACACACACACACACACACACACATAAATACATACACACACATACGGCGGGGCCGAAACATTTCGAAGTGTTTCCTTACACACACACACACACACACATATATACAACAGGCCTAGTGTCTAATCGACATGTGCCTAGGACAAAATGGTAACTAACATACATACACACACATACATATTTCTTCAGTCATAGAGTTGTCAGGAAGTGGAATAGCTTAGAAAGCGACATAGTGGAGGCAGGAACCATACATAGTTTTAAGACTAGGTTTGATAAAGCTCATGGAGCAGGGAGAGAGAGGACCTAGTAGCAATCAGTGAAGAGGCGGGGCCAGGAGCTATGACTCGACCCCTGCAACCACAAATAGGTGAGTACACATACATATACACACATACATATACACACATACATACACACACGCCCCGATGGCATGGTGGCTAGCGCTCTTGCTTCACGCACGGAGGGCCCGGGTTCAATTCCCGGCGGGGCCGAAACATTTCGAAGTGTTTCGTTACACACACATACATACAACAGGCCTAGTGTCTAATCGACATGTGCCTAGGACAAAATGGTAACTAACAAAACTAACACACACACACATACACGCCCCGATGGCATGGTGGCTAGAGCTCTTGCTTCACGCACGGAGGGCCCGGGTTCAATTCCCGGCGGGGCTGAAACATTTTGAAGTGTTTCGTTACACACACACACACACACATACATACAACAGGCCTAGTGTCTAATCGACATGTGCCTAGAACAAAATGGTAACTAACAGGCCCACACAGGTGGCCCGGTGGTCTGGTGGCTAGAGCTCTTGCTTCACACACGGAGGGCCCGGGTTCGATTCCCGGCGGGTGGAAACATTTTGACGTAGGTACCTGGGTTGTTAGTCGACTGGTCTGGGTCGCATCCTGGGGGACAAGATTAAGGACCCCAATGGAAATAAGACAGACAGTCCTCTATGACGCACTGACTTTCTTGGGTTATCCTGGGTTGCTAACCTTCCAGGGTTAAAAATCCGAAGAAATCTTATCACACAGACTCTTTTTCCCCTGCTCCCTCCCCTGCCTCTCCCCCACTCCCTTCCCTGAACCTTCCCTCTCCCCCTCTCCCTCTCCTATTCTCTCTCTCCACCCCTCCTCCACTCTCTCCTCATATTCCCCCTCCCCACCTCTCTTCCATTTCCCCACTGTCTCCAGTTTCGCCTCTCCCTCCCTCCCACCTCTCTTCCATTTCCCCACTGTCTCCAGTTTCTCCTTTCCCTCCCTCCACCCCCACACAAACACTCAGGCAATCACACCACAAAACAACCACACAGAAATACATAGTTTTTCACTCTGTGGCATCTTAAAAAAATAAATGAGGTGCCAGAGAGCAGGACGGAAAACTAAGGGACTGGAGGATGAGTCTGCAAAAAAAGATTGGGCAGCAGAGCTCATGAAAAGGGAACATGAGTGGGAAAGGAAGCTAGAGGAGCTTAGCAAGAAAATGGAGGAGATGATAGCTGCAGAAAGCAAGAAAATGGAGGAGAGGATAGCTGCAGAAAGCAGGAAGTGGGAGAAGCAAGTCACAACAGCAGAGGCTAAGATACAAAGATTAGAAGAGGAGCTGAAAATTTTGAAACAGCCTAAAGAACTAAAAACCAATGTGGACATGGTATCAGAAACTGCTACCTCAGACACAAAGAAGGGGACTAGACACAGATCACTCCTCGATGTTCCCCGTGTCCATCTAACACTATGTAAAAACTCAATGCATATAAAAGGCACGAAAATTTGGAATTTATTACCTGTCATTGCCAAAGAAACCCTGCCTGTACCCCAATTCAAAACGATGCTAAAAAATCACCTCACCCAAAGCTAAATGCTCAATATCAAACATTCTCAACAAAGTAGAATAATCACTTAATGTAAAAACCTGACTAATCACTTAAATGTAAAAACCTGTTATGAATAATACATACTAAGCTAACTATTACCTAACATTTACATTATAATGACCACGTAAACTGTAACTGCAATGCAACTAATTGTCTCCTATTCTCTCTCCACCCCTCCTCCATCTCCCCCTCATATTCCCCCCCCCACCCCTTTTTCCCTTTCCCCCCTGTCTCCCGTTTCCCCCTCCCCCCTCCACCTCTTCCATTTCCCCACTGTCTCCAGTTTCTTCCTCTCCCTCCACCCCACACAAACACTCAGGCAATCACACCACAAAACAACCACACAGAAATAATAGTTTTTCACTCTGTGGCATCTTAAAAAAAAATGGGTGCCCCGAGAGCAGGACCCCGGGAAAAATAAGGGACTGGAGGATGAGTCTGCAAAAAGATTGGGCAGCAGAGCTCATGAAGGGAACATGAGTGGGAAAGGAAGCTAGAGGAGCTTAGCAGAAAATGGAGGAGATGATGCTGCAGAAAGCAAGAAAATGGAGGAGAGGATAGCTCAGAAAGCAGGAAGTGGGAGAAGCAAGTCACAACAGCAGAGGCTAAGATACAAAGATTAGAAAAGGGCTGAAAATTTGGGAAAAAGCCTAAAGAACTAAAAACCCAAAGTGGACATGGTATCAGAAACT
>WNWK01002499.1:0-167500 GCA_009830355.1 Cherax destructor
CTCCGAGGTGTTCTGTTCTTAGCTCAGAGGTGATCTGTTCTTAGCTCAGAGAGGACGTGTCTAGGGTTCTCTGTGGACTGAACCACTTTTGCTCTGTGAAGTGAACCAAGATGCCGTCCATTGAGTAACTTTACCAGCAGCTTAAGGAGGAATTGAGGGTAGCGAAGCTTGAGATTCGGCGATTGACGGAGGAAAACAAGAGGATTCGTAGTAGTCCTCCTGTTGTGAGTCCTCAGGTCAAGAAGGGAACCTGGGCAGTGGCCGGACTTCAAGGAACGAAGTTGAAGATCAAGAAAACGAATGGAGAGTTAGAAACGATGAAGAAGAAAGAGACTGCTGTGGAAACATCGAATGCCTTCTCCGTGCTACCCGATGAATGTGAGTCGACTACTGGGAACGTCACGACGAACGACACAAAGGAAGGTAAAAACATTGTTGTTGGGGATAGCCAGGTTCGGTATATGGATAGGGCATTCTGCTTGAAGGATAGGAGTAGGAGACAGAGGGTTTGCTTTCCTGGGGCTGGGATGGAGGATATTGTTAGCCGGCTTGACAACATCATGAATGTGAATAATAATGGGATCAATCCTATTATCTGCCTCAGTGCTGGAGGCAATGATGTAGGCAAGCGTAGAAGTGAGGATTTAGTTAGAAGGTACAGGACAGCCATAAACATAATTAGGAAGAAGGGGGCGCCCTGTTATATGTGGCATTTTGCCAAGAAGGAGTGTTGGAAATGAATGGCTGTCCAGAGCGATTTGTATAAATTGCTGGCTGGACAAACACTGTAAGGATAATGCAGTCCCATTCATTGACAACTGGGACCACTTCTATGGCCGAAATGACATGTATGCCAGGGATGGGGTTCACTTATCCAGGGCAGGTGTAGAATTTCTCTCTAGCTCAGTTGAGGATGTTGTTAGGGCTTTAAACTAGGATTAGTTAGAGGTATGGGTTTAGGAATGGTGAATAATGAGGGTCATAATATTGATTCAGGCTTTGACATCATAAATCTTAACAATAACAGTAATCGAGTAACACAGAGTAATAATAGTAACAGAAATTGTGTAAAACAAAAGCTGAATATGAAAAAGGTTCACAAGAAGATACATATCAATGTATTTTACACTAACTGTCGAAGCGCCAGAAATAAAATTAACCAATTACGTTTGGTAGCATGTGCTGGGAACTTTGATGTCATTGCAATAACTGAAACATGGTATAATATAAAGAGTCGGGATATGATTGCTGAGTGTCATATTTAGGGGTTTAAGTTGTTCCATGTAGATAGATATAATGGGAAAGGGGGTGGAGTTGCATTATATGTACGAGAAAATATAAATTGCTGCATAAAAACAGGCATAAAAATAGATGGATCATTAACAGAATCTGTTTGGGTAGAGTTTCTAGAAGGTCAAGAAAAACTGATTGTAGGTGTAATATACCGACCTCCAGGCTTGGATCACGATAGAGGGAGACTTCTTTGGGACGAAATTGTTAGGGCTTCTAGACACAATAACGTAGTGATAGTAGGGGATTTTAACTTTAGTCAAATTGACTGGACTTCTTTGACCGGTAATCTGGAGTCCAGTGACTTTATGGAAGTAGTTCAGGACTGTTTTCTGAAGCAGTGTGTGACGGAGCCTACCAGAGGTAATAATTTTCTCGACCTAGTCTTGTCAAATAAAGAAACCCTTGTAAATAATCTGGAGATCACTGAAGAGCTTGGCGCAAGTGATCACAAATCCATTACTTTTAATATTACCTGGGAGAACGAGAATAGGGATAATACAGTAAAAGTTCCTGATTTTCGTTCTGCCGACTATATTGGACTTAGAGAACACCTGTCTAATCTCGACTGGGGTAATCTAGCTAACGATTACGATGGGATCTGCGTTTATGATTTTTTTCTTAATAATGTACAACGTGCACAGAGTATATTTATTCCCCAGAGAGAATTTAGGTCAAATAATAACGATCCCAAATGGATTAACAGGAGGCTAAAACATCTATTAGGGGAGAAAAGAGGAATTTATAGGCGCATCAAAAGAGGAGATGTTAACCTTATTGACCAATATGTTCAGTTGAAAAGAGAAGTAAAAAAAAGGATTAGAAAGGCTAAACGTGACTATGAGATTAAGGTTGCTAATGAATCAAAGACTAATCCAAAAGGGTTCTTTCAAGTGTATAGGACGAAGGTGAGGGAAAAGGTAGGACCTCTGAAAATTGGGAATGGACAGCTGACGGATAACGAACTGGAAATGTGTTCTCTATTTAATGACTATTTTTTGTCAGTCTTTACACAAGAAGACGTAAATGAGATTCCAGAAATTAACAATTATTCAGTTCCTGAAGAATTCAAGTTAACTAATATTACTGTCACGAGGGACATGGTTATCAAACAGATAGATAAACTGAAGCAAAATAAGTCCCCGGGACCCGACGAGTTGTTTTCCAGGGTACTTAAAGAATGCAAGATGGAACTTAGTCAGCCATTAACGAATGTGTTTAATACGTCCATCCTAACTGGTATTGTGCCAGAGATGTGGAAGATAGCTAATGTAGTTCCTATATTCAAATCAAGGAATAAGTCAATTCCATGAAATTACCGTCCAATAAGCCTCACATCTATAGTAGGCAAATTATTAGAATCAATTATAGCTGATATTATTAGAAGTCACCTTGAAGAACATAATTTGATTAATGAATCTCAGCATGGGTACGAGAGGTCGTTCCTGCCTAACAAATTTACTGACGTTTTTCAATAAAACATTTGAGGCAGTAGACAGTGATAAAGAATATGATATAGTTTACTTGGATTTCAGTAAGGCCTTCGATAGAGTACCTCACAAGAGACTCTTAAGAAAGGTGGCAGCTCATGGTATAGGAGGTAAAGTTCTAGCATGGATAGAGGCATGGCTTACCAATAGAAAGCAGAGAGTTTCCATTAATGGGGTCAAATCTGAATTGGGATTAGTCTCTAGTGGCGTTCCACAAGGATCAGTTTTAGGCCCATTGTTGTTCATAATTTACATAAATGACCTTGATGAAGGAATTGCAAGTGACATGAGTAAATTTGCTGATGATACAAAAATAGGCCGTATGATTCATTCTGAGGAGGATACCAGTGAACTCCAGGAGGATTTGGATAAATTAATGTCTTGGTCTGAAAAGTGGCAGATGAAGTTCAATGTGGACAAGTGTAAGGTACTAGTCCTTGGTAATGAAAATATCCCTCGAATTTATAAACTAGGTGAAGTAGAGCTTGATCATAAAGAATGTGAAAAAGACTTGGGAGTCATGGTAAGCAGAAATCTAAAGCCAAGACAACAGTGCCTAAGTGTGCGCAATAAGGCTAACAGATTACTAGGATTTATTTCAAGAAGTATAAGCAACAGAAGTCCAAAAGTTATTTTACAGCTCTATACATCACTAGTGAGACCTCATTTGGATTATGCAGCTCAGTTTTGGTCTCCTTACTACAGGATGGATATAGATTCATTGGAGAACATACAAAGAAGAATGACTAAAATGATTTACAGTATAAGAAATCTCCCGTATGAAGATAGACTTAGAGCATTGAATCTCCACTCTCTGGAGAGACGTAGAATGAGGGGAGATATCATCGAGGTGTACAAGTGGATGATGGGCATAAACAAGGGAGATATTAGTAAAATACTGAGGATATCGAACCAAGTAAGAACCAGAAATATCGGATTTAAATTGGATAAATTTAGATTTAGAAAGGACATAGGCAAGTACTGGTTTTCGAACAGAGTTGTAGATGCGTGGAACAATCTTCCGAGTAGGGTGATAGAGGCTAGGACCTTGGGTGGCTTTAAAAAGAGATTGGACAAATATATGAGTGGGAGGGGCTGGGTTTGATTAGTGTCGTGAGTACAGGAGTAAATTCTTAGGTAGTGGTGGTTTTGATATGGACCTGCCTTGTATGGGCCAGTAGGCCTTCTGCAGTGTTCCTCCATTCTTATGTTCTTATGTAAGCAGGTTATTTCCTCTTGTAGGTTCTGTCACAAACTGCTTCAAAAAACAATCCTGAACTACTTCTAAGAAGTCGTTAGATTCTAAATTCCCAGTCAAAAAATTCCAATCAATTTGACTAAAGTTGAAGTCACCCAGAATAACTACGTTATCGTGCAGGTAGTGGTAGTAGTAGAAGTAGGTGGTAGTGGTGGTAGTAGTAGTAATGTAGTAGTAGTAGAAGTGGAGTAAGTCTAAGGACAAGACAAAGGAGCACTGCAGGAGGGCTAATGACTCATGGGACCAAAAATACAGGGATGGGGGGGGGGGGTGAAGGACAGAACACACCTGGGCACATGAAAGGAAGGCAAAAGAAAAACATGAAAGGAGAAGAGGTAGAGAGGAGGAGGAGGAGGAGGAAAATGAGAAGAAAATATCAAATCAAGTCATGAGTGTTCTGAAGTTTGGAGCATTTGACAATGTAATAAGAAAGGAAGGCATCTACAGAGACAAAACCAGGACTAAGATTCATATTAGGAAAGTTGTGTATGGGGGATGCGTCAGGTGTTCAACAAACCTCCAGAGAATCCCCTGAGTCTCTCTGACATTCGGGCTGCGGCCCAAGTGCCAGGAATGGCTAAAATGGAACAGAACTTTTGAGAGTTGAGAGCGAGAACACCAGCCCTGACACCCCTTGAACCGATGTCGTGCTGTACCCCAGCTACAGAACGTCGACGGTGATTGTAACTAACTGCTACACCACTTGTGCTGAAGAAGACTCGCCATGCCCTTGTCATAGGATTGTCCCTGCCATAGGACTGCCCCTGTCATAGAGCTGTAAACGGTCCTCCGCCTGACGTGAAAACTATCCGTGTCCTTGTCATAGGGCTATAAATTGTACTCCACCTGACTTGAATAGGACTCACCGTGCCCTTGACATAGGACAGCCCCCACCATAGGACTGCCCCCGCTATAGGACTGTAAACGGAACTCCACTTGGCATGAATGCTCACCGTGCCCCTGCCATAGGGCGGCTGTAAGCGGTACATCACTTGTACAAACTCCGACACTCCTTTGGGAGCCATTGCCGGGTTACCACATGGAGAAGACCCGAGCCAGGACTCGTCCTGGCGCACCTACCTGAATCTGAACCTGTGTGTGTTAGTGTGACAGGTCGGATCGAAACGTCATCATCAGGTTCTCTCTATGTGCGGGTTATTTATTTATTGTTCCAGTCACGGTATTGTGCCTTTTTTTGTTCATGTTGATTATTTTACTTGAAATCATGTACTGAACCAACACGATAGCTGGCTCGCAGACCCATTTGGGCAGGAAGCCTTCTGGCATTTGCCAAGTCATCCTATTTTGCTCCATCCTTTCTAAAGGTCCAAACAACCTCAGCCCTTAGGTTAATACTTTTAGTAACCCTGAGATAAAATATTAATCAAGTGTCCATGATGGGACAAAGGTTACCAGATGAATACTTCCACGAAACAAGTGGTATGTAAGAAAATAAAAATACTGTGACTAGACGGTGATCTAACCCGAGTTAGTAAACCAGCCTCCCGGGAAGCTAGATAAGTTCTCGACGCCTTAGTCTACTAATAACTCGGGTTTGATTCCCGACTGGGAATAATATGTGTATTTGTATACATATATATAATATATATATATATATATATATATATATATATATATATATATATATATATATATATATATATATATATATATATATATATATATAGTCGTGCCGAATAGGTAAAACTTGCGATTTTGGCTTGGCTTAAATAGCAACGCTCTTCTTGCTGAATAAAGCAAGCGAAAATTTGTGTATGCAATAATTTCGCAAAAATCATTCTGAACCTAACGGAAAAAAATATTTCATTGTGTTTGTTTATTATTAAATTATTGTAAACTTATCTATATTATATTTAATTGGATTAGGCTAAATTAAATTGCGCTTAGGTTAGATAAGTTTTCTAATTTTTTTTGGTACAAAATTATTAATTTTTACATTACCATAAATGAAAAAAAATATATCTTTAAAAGTATAAGATAAAATTTTAGAAAGGACTTGATTTTAAGTGAGTTCTTGCTAATTGACCAATTTTACCTATTCGGCACGACATATATATATATATATATATATATATATATATATATATATATATATATATATAATATATATATATATTTTTTTTTATTAACACATCGGCCGATTCCCACCAAGGCAGGGTGGCCCGAAAAAAAAAAACTTTCATCATCATTCACTCCATCACTGTCTTGCCAGAAGGGTGCTTTACACTACAGTTATAAAACTGCAACATTTACACCCCTCCTTCAGAGTGCCGGCACTGTACTTCCCATCTCCAGAACTCAAGTCCGGCCTGCCGGTTTCCCTGAATCCCTTCATAAATGTTACTTTGCTCACACTCCAACAGCACGTCAAGTATTAAAAACCATATGCCTCCATTCACTCCTATCAAATACGCTCACACATGCTTGCTGGAAGTCCAAGCCCCTCGCACACAAAACTTCCTTTACCCCTCCCTCCTGATGAGACACTCTTGCGCCTCCAGCTGGTCAACATCATAATGAAGCTCTGCTTCTCGGTATGAGTATGTTTTCACTGTTGTAATCAAGAGCGCTCTCATATTCACTGCTCACTAAATTTACTATATATATATATATATATATATATATATATATATATATATATATATATATATATATATATATATATATATATATATATATATATATATATATTATACTATATATATATTAAATATTTATGTTTCTACCTAAAACGTTATGTTAGTTAAAGATTTAAATTATCTACACAAATTTTGTTTTTAATTTAGTTTTAGAGGTGTGAAGGCAGAAAGAATACTCTTACAATCATTGATGCCTTTCTTGCGAACTGTGTTACCTGCTTCAAGATTTTTGCTTAATGGAAGCCAGGCTTCACTGACCTATTAACAAATTGATTATCTTTTTTGGCAAATTGGTTTAAATTTATTGCTATTAGGACTCTAATTCATCGAATAAGGTAACTAATTTCTTTTAGAATTATGATTTTCCCATCCATATTATACGGTCAATAATAATGAGGTACTCGGATAAAATTTTTAAAAAGTTATTACATTCAATGACATAGAGGTAATGACATACTAGTTTTTCTAATAGAAAGAAACTTTGAAGCCAGTCAAAAAATTGAACTTATAATTTGAAACAGTTAATTTGTCTTTACCATCTTTCTAAACACCTGGTTCTCTCTTTAAACTTAAAGAGAGAATCCCTGTTCCATAATAGTCACATGTTGTGTATATTTATAATTCCTACAATAGTTTATTGCGGGTTACCGGTAGTTCTTGAAACTTCAAAATCAAAATGAATGAGGAACTGGTCTACCTTTAACACGTCTTTCTCGGTCTGTACTGTGTTTGTTCAATCAATAATAACTGTATTTGAATCTTTTTGTTAATAAAATCTGGAATAAATTCTCTAACTCTTGATCTTAGATTAGTGTAGTTTTTACACAAACACAGAACTTAAAACCAGAGCTCTCTAATATGGGCCTTTCATCCTGTATTCGTTACAAGAAATACATAACTACTGTACTACATGTTATCTCGACCAGCTTGAAGAGTGGTTCATCATGGCTCTCTAGTAGCGAGTCGACCGTCCTAGAATTGGTCAGGTTAACTAGATGCTTAGCCAGTCTTAGGTTTCAGAGAGTGAGAGTGGGAATACCTGGTGAAGTTACCTCACTCCAGTTAACATCCCAAACAATGAGACATTCTTGCGCCTCCAGCTGGTCAACATCATAATGAAGCTCTGCTTCTCGGTATGAGTATGTTTTCACTGTTGTAATCAAGAGCTCTCTCATATTCACTGCTCACTAAATTTACTATTCACTGCTATGTTTATCTTGTGCCGGACTTTTGTACATCAGTGTATATAGTGTACATAAGTTCTGGGGTCGAGAATATGTGCTAAATTACAACGTTATATTGAGTATACCTTACGTCCTCGTCTTGACTGAGTTCTTACTGCATTAAGGGTGGTTTATACTACGTCCTCGTAATACAAGGAGTGATAACCACCTTTATGCCTGTATGTATACAAGCAGATAAGCACACACACACACTGTGTACGTCAGACCTATACTGGAGTATGCAGCACCAGTTTGGAACCCACACCTGGTCAAGCACGTCAATAAATTAGAGAAAGTGCAAAGGTTTGCAACAAGACTAGTCTCAGAGCTAATGGGATTGTCCTACGAAGAAAGGTTAAGGGAAATCGGCCTGACGACACTAGAGGACAGGAGGGTTAGGGGAGACATGATAACGACATACAAAATATTGCGAGGAATTGACAAGGTGGACAGAGACAGGATGTTCCAGAGATGGGACACAGACAAGGGGTCACAAATGGAAGTTGAAGACCCAGATGAGTCAAAGGGATGTTAGGAAATATTTCTGTAGTCACAGAGTTGACAGGAAGTGGAATAGTCTGGCTAGTGACGTAGTGAAACCAGAAACCATACACAGTTTTAAGACGAAGTTTGATAAAGCTCATGGAGCAGGGAAAGAGAGGACCAAGTAGCGATCAGTGAAGGGGCGGGGACAGGAGCTATGACTCGAACTCTGCAACCACAAATAGGAGAGTACAAATAGGTGAGTACACGCGCACACACACACACACGTCCAAGGAAACCAGAAATAGGTGAGTACACACACACACACACACATATATATATATATATATATATATGTGTATATACATACATATATATATATATATGTCGTGCCGATTAGGTAAAACTGGTCAATTAGCAAGAACTCATCTAAAATTAAGTCCTTTCTAAAATATTCTCTTATACGTTTAGAGATATATTTTTTTCATTTATGTTAATGTAAGAATTTATAATTTTGTACCAAGAGAAACTTTGAAAACCTACCTAACCTTATTACAACAAGCGCAATTTAATTTAGCCTAACCCAACTAAATAAATTTTTGATACGTTAACATTAATTTAATAATAAACAAACACAATGAAATATATATTTTTCGTTATGTTCAGAAGGATTTTGGCGAAATTATTGCATACACAAATTTTCACTTGTCTTATATGGCAAGGTGAGCGTTGCTATTTAAGCCAAAATCGCAAGTTTTACCTAATCGGCACGACATATATATATATATATATATATATATATATATATATATATATATATATATATATATATATATATATATATATATATATATATTATTTCATTCTCTTCCTTTATGTTCTGACCTCACAAGCTATTTTTTAGTTTTATATGATACATTGCAAAATGATTACCATCTATGATCTTAAAACATAAATTTCGAGAAAACCTTCACGCAGGAAAGTGTGTGTGTGTGATGTAAGAGTCTCTGAACGAAGCTGTTGCCTTCTGCCAACTCACTGTTTGTGGATCTTCTGTCTCTACCTAAAATTGGCAGCGCCACCCCCGTTAGTTCGGCATATCAGTGTAGGTGTGAGCCTTTGTAGAGGGGTAAGCGTACTCCCATGCTGTCAGCATAGTATCCAGGCGTTTATGGCTGACACTGTGTGTGATTAGCATAGATTCCTCTACTGATGGGCGACGGCTGTGGCAGGACTTCCCTGTAATATGGATGATCTATTCAGCAAAATTCGACAGATCAAAAGTTCTGTTGCAGAGGTCTAGCCGAGATCGAACATCTAGTTATATAAGAACATAAGCAACATGGAGCATCGAAACAGGTCTAAGGGCCCATACTAGGCAAGTCCAATTCACACCCACTGAAGAAGGAAGGAGCACTGTGCAGGCCTACTGGCCTGTACTAGGCAGATCTAATTCACCCTCTCATATAACTGTCTAAAATGTTTTTAAAGCTACACAAGGTTTTAGTTTCAATGAAGTAACTCGAGAGTTCGTTCCACTCATCCGTAACTATATTACCTTTCTGAATCTATTTTTTTCTAACTTGAACCCATTACTGCGAGTCCTGTCTTGGTTAAATATCTTTAGCACGTTTTTCTATATCCCTTTTATTTATTCCTGTTTTCCATTTACACACCTAATTCTACGCCTTCCCAGAGAGTGCAGATTCAGGCCCCCCAGTGTATCTTCGCAGGAAAGATTTCTGATACATGGGATGAACTTCATCCTTCTTTGTATATTTTCCAGCGCATTTATGCCCATTATGTAATACGGTGACAAGAACTGTGTAGCATAAGCTAAATATATACCAACGATATACAGAGTTGAAGTATAACCTGACGACTCATGTTAATATGCGTCTTGATATGACGCCAAGAATTCTATTCGCTGTATTGCTAATACTTATGCACTGTCTTGGTTTTACATTACTGCTAACCAGAACTCCTAAATCTTTTTCGCATTCAGAGTGATTAAGATTTACATTATTTAGTTCATAAGAATCATTTTTATTTTCATTTCCATGGCTTAGAACTTTGCATTTGTCTATATTAAACTACACTTGCCACTTTTCCGACCACTGCATCAGTCTATTCCTTGGGTAGCATTGAAAAGGGGTTGGGGTTGGGGTTTGGGAAAGACCTGCCTAGTATGGGCCAGATGATCTGCTGCATTGTTCTTCCATTTTTATGTTCTTATGTTCCCGTAGCGCTCTAGTGTCCTCGTCAGAATTAATCGGACTACCTATTTTGGAAATAAATGGTATAAAATACCGACACAATGGAAAAATAAACACATAAGCAGTATAATGTGATCCTTTATTGACAACGTTTCGCCCACGCAGTGGGCTTTATCGAGTCACAGACAGATCTACCTGGAAAATGAGCAACATGGAGATATATATAGGGTACAGTCAGGTGGAGAATGCTGGGTCAGGTGGAGAAAGCTGCATGTGAGTCTTAAAAGTAGTGTGATAGTTAAAAACATTGTGTGACTTAAAGGACCTGTAGTGTACCATTCTTGAGTTCTAGGTGGGATAGCGTTGAAGAAGTTTCTTGGCAATAGGTTCAGCTATGTTGTAGAAGCCGTTGTTCTGGTTGAAGTTGTTGGATATACAGATGAGTGATGATTCTAGGATTTAGATGTGGTTCAGAGAACCGACAAGTTGAATTAGACATATACCTTGGGCATGAGGTTCGCACTGTCATCAGTCTACAGTGAAGGTGAGTAGAGGAGGTTTGGTAAGTCTCGCTAGTCGATGTGTAGTTACTGGAGAGCACAGGCTAGAGGGTTATCGTGTGAGATCAGCAGGAGAGCAGTCATGGTATCAACCACTAGTCAGTATCCTTGTCAAGTTTGGACAAATGTTGAAATCTTGTCAAGACAGGACTTCTGACTAGTGTGTCCACTTGATGCTTCTCTGCCAACGTATAGCCACCTCTGCTGCAGCCATCTACAAGGATTGATGTACTACCTACCCTGCCGATGGATTGTAAGCTTTTATTGTCTGTACTGGTAATGTCACTTGATTGGACTGGTGGATGTGCGAGCTCTGGATACTCGTTGAATGGGTCTTAATATTAAATGATTGAATTGCGTGAGTTCCTTCTGAGAGATCTGCTCCTAGTTGAAAATGGTTTTTCCAAATTCATGTTCCTCGTCACTTCTTAGAGATCTGCTGCGACGGGCATTAAAGCATCTTCAACTATTGTCAGCCACAGAGAAGCCATGCGTGGATGAGAAGCATGTCTTACTCAATCCGAGTTTCAGAACAAGTTTCAATGATTGAGCAGTGGTTCCTGAAGAAGACCCTCATTGAACAAGTTTTTCCAAACTTCACTATCCTCGTCACTTCATTAGAGACTTACCAGACGACGGGCATAAACACTTCAACCACAGAAGACACTGCTGAGAGTATAACATATCCTTCCAACTGCCATTTCCAAACAAGTTTCACATTTTGCAAGACCTCATTCCGAGTATCCACCTCCACATCACACCATCAAGGACATTACCAGTAACAGACGGAGTTCAATCCACGGCAGGTATACAAATCCTTGTAATGGCTGCACTTACGTTGCAACATCGAGACCTACAAACACGCATTTCAGAACACCAAGCAGCAGATCACGCTCAAGAAATGCCTGTGTTCAACACCGAAATTTACACAACCATTTAATCAACTACAGAAACGCAAGACTCATCGCCAGAGAAGACAACACGCAATACCGAAGAATCCTAGAATCATCACTCATCTGTATATCAAACAACTTCAACCAGAACAACGGCTTCTACAACATAGCTGAACCTATTGCCAAGAAACTTTTTCAACGCTATCCCACCTAGAACTCAAGAATGGTACACTACAGGTCCTTTAAGTCACACAATGTTTTTAACTATCACACTACTTTTAAGACTGTCACATGCAGCTTTCTCCACCTGACCCAGCATTCTCCACCTGACTGTACCCTATATATATCTCCATGTTGCTCATTTTCCAGGTAGATCTGTCTGTGACTCGATAAAGCCCACTGCGTGGGCGAAACGTTGTCAATAAAGGATCACATTATACTGCTTATGTGACTACCTATTTTGGTGACATCGGTAAACTTGCTTATGTTGCTATTTATTCCCTTGTCTATGTCGTTCATGTATATTGTGAACAACAAAGGGCCCAACACTGACCCCTGTGGAACGCTGCTTGTGACGCCTCAACACTCTGATTTCTCCCCATTGTGCCTCTACTTTCCTCAACAATCTCCGATGTGAAACTCTTATCAAAAGCCTTACTGAAGTCCATATACACTATATAATATTACCATGATCTACCTCCTCAAATACCCTAGTGAAAAAAGTAATTTTGAAAGGAAGTAACGCCCCTTTGTAAAACCGTGTTGAGACTCGGTGATCAATTTATTTTTCAAGTTGGCTTTGAATAGCCTCAACAACTACTGATTCCATCAATTTTTCCACAGTGGAGGTTTGGCTAAGTGGTCTATAATTTTAAGCTAAGGAACTGTCTCCTGCTTTGTAGATATCACATTTGCCATTTTCCGTGTATCTGCCACTATACCAGTTTGTAGTGAAACGTTGAAAATACTATTCAATGATTTACCAAGTTGATATTACATTCCTTTATAGCCCTTGAAAACAGTTCATCACGGTGATGATCTACATATTTTTTATTTCTGGAATTTCTCTAGTATCTCCCTTCGTAAAAAGGGGGTTCGGCATACCCAGTGTAGGTGTGAGCCTTTGTAGGGGGGGTAAGCGTACCCCCATGCTGTCAGCATAGTATCCGGGCGTTTATGGCTGACACTGTGGGGTTGAAAGTTTCCCTCTACTGATGGGCAAAGGGCAGGATTTCCCCTGTAATATGGATGATCTATTAAAAGCAAAATTCGACAGATAAAAAGTTCTGTTGCAGAGGTCTACCGGAGATCGAACATCTAGTTATATAAAACCCATAAGCAAATGGAGCATCGGGGGTCTAAGGGCCCTACTAGGAAAAGTCCAATTCACACCCACTGAAGGGAAGGAGCACTGTGCGGGCCTCGGGCCCAACTGGGCAGATCTAATTCCCCCTCTCATAAACTGTCTAAAATGTTTTTAAAGCTACAAAAGGGTTTTTAGTTTCAATGAAGTAACTGGGGAGTTCGTTCCACTCATCCGTAACTATATTCCCTTTTCTGAATCTTTTTTTTCTAACTTGAACCCATTACTGCGGTCCTGTCTTGGTTAAATATCTTTGCCTTTTTTTTTATATCCCCTTTTTTTTATTCCTGTTTTCCATTTACACCCAATTCCCCCTTCCCAGGGGTGCGATTCAGGCCCCCCAGTGTATTTTCCGGGGAAAGTTTTTAAACATGGGATGAACTACCCTTTCTTTTTATTTTTTCCACATTTTGCCCATTATGTAATACGGTAAAGAACTGTGTAGCATAAGCTAAATATATACCAACGATAAAAGAGGAAGATAACCGACGACTCATGTTAATATGCGTTTTGATATGACGCCAAGAATTCTATTCGTTATTGCAAATACTTATGCACGTCTTTTTTTACAAAAACAACCAGAACTCCAAATTTTTTTCGCATTCAGAGGATTAAGATTTACATTATTTAGTTCATAAGAATCATTTTTATTTTCATTTCCATGGCTTAGAACTTTGATTTGTTATATTAAACTACACTTGCCACTTTTCCGACCCCCCACGCTTTTCCCTTGGGGAGCATTAAAAAGGGGTTGGGGGTTTGGGGGTTTGGGAAAGACCCCTAGTAGGGCCGATGATCTGCTGCATTGTTCTTCCATTTTTATGTTTTATTTTCCCCGTGGGCCCCTTTATGTCCTCCAAAAATGGACTACCATTTTGGAAATAAATGGATAAAATACCGACACAATGGAAAATAAACACATGCAGTATAAGGGACCCTTTTAGACAAGTTTGCCCACCAGTGGGTTTTTGATAAACAGATCCCGGGAAAATGAGCAACAGGGAATAGGAACAGGGGGGGCTCAGGAGAAAGCTGCATGTGAGTTTTAAAAGGGTAAAGTTAAAACTTGTGGCAAAAAAAATTCTTGATTTTAGTGGGTTAAAAAGGCCAGGTTTGTTTGGTTGAGTTGTTCTGGTTAAAGTTGGGTTTAACAGATGAGTGATGATTCTGGGATTTAGATGAATGGTTCAGAGAACTGACAAGTTGAAATTAGTTGCATTGGGGTATTTTTAAAAAAATTTACACAGTGTTATCATTTCCAATACAAAGTAGAAGGTAAGGAGGGAGGAGTTTGAGGACATCCCGGCCTGGTGATGTTCATCATCACTGTTAGAGGGGCAAGGAGGGGCTTATAGCAATCAGTGAGATGGGGGAGCAGGTCAAGTGGATCAACCACAAAATGAAGTAAGTCCTTGCCCAAAAGGGTTTTGGGACAAATGTTGAAGAACCCCTTTTGTATCAAGACAAGGACTTTCTGACTAGTGGTTGATACCACTATGACCTGCCTCCTCCTGCTGCATCTCACCTGATTACAGCATATAAGCCACCTCTTACGGCCTTGTGCTACACTTCTAACAAGATTGATGGACTGAACACATCGACTCCAGGCCGAGGGACTGATAACCTCAAACTCCTCCTCTCCTTACACCTTTCTACTTTGTATTGACTGATGAAGCCACTGTGTGGCGAAACGTTTCAATAAAGATACCCAAGTGTTGCATATGTGTCTCAATTTAACGATTCTAGGATTCTTCGATGCGTGTTGTTTCGGCGATGAGTCTGTGTCTGAGTTGAACAATGGTTCGTCGTGTTGAACACAGGCATTTCTGAGTCGTAGATCTGCCTGCGTATGCGTGCTGAATGCGTTTGTAGGTCTCTGATTGCCAACGATATTTGCTGCAGCCATTACAAGGATTGGTATACCGCCGTGATTGAAGCTTATTGTCTGTTCTGGTAATGTCCTGATGGTGGATGAGGTGGATACTGGAATGAGGTCTTAGAAAAATGAATCTGCAGCAGTGAGTTCCTTGAAGAAGAATGCTCCTCATTGAACAAGTTTTTTCCAAACTTCACTATCCTCGTCACTTCATTAGAGACTGCAGACGACGGGCATTAAACATCTTCAACACACCCAGAGAAGACACTGCTGAGAAGAGATACATAGTCCTTCCCACCAACTCCATTTCCAAACAAGTTTCCAACATTTTTTCTAAGACCTCATTCCGAGTATCCACCTCACATCCACCACCATCAAGGACATTACCAGTAACAGACAGGAAAAGCTTCAATCCACGGCAGGGTATCACAATCCCTTGTAATGGCTGCAGCAAATTATACGTTGGCGAAACATCCAGAGACCTACAAACACGCATTTCAGAACACCAGTACGCAGGCAGATCTGACGACTCAAGAAATGCCTGTGTTCAACACCGAAATTTACACAACCATTTAATCAACTACAGAAACGCAAGACTCATCGCCAGAGAAGACAACACGCAATACCGAAGAATCCTAGAATCATCACTCATCTGTATATCAAACAACTTCAACCAGAACAACGGCTTCTACAACATAGCTGAACCTATTGCCAAGAAACTTTTTCAACGCTATCCCACCTAGAACTCAAGAATGGTACACTACAGGTCCTTTAAGTCACACAATGTTTTTAACTATCACACTACTTTAAGACTGTCACATGCAGCTTTTCCACCTGACCCAGCATTCTCCACCTGACTGTACCCTATATATATCTCCATGTTGCTCATTTTCCAGGTAGATCTGTCTGTGACTCGATAAAGCCCACTGCGTGGGCGAAACGTTGTCAATAAAGGATCACATTATACTGCTTATGTGACTACCTATTTTGGTGACATCGGTAAACTTGCTTATGTTGCTATTTATTCCTTGTCTATGTCGTTCATGTATATTGTGAACAAATAGGGCCCAACACTGACCCCTGTGGAACGCTGCTTTGACGCCTCAACACTCTGATTTCTCCCCATTGTGCCTCTACTTTCCTCAACAACTCTCCGATGTGAAACTCTTATCAAAAGCCTTACTGAAGTCCATATACACTATATAATATTACCATGATCTACCTCCTCAAATACCCTAGTGAAAAAAGTAATTTTGAAAGGAAGTAACGCCCCTATGTAAAACCGTGTTGAGACTCGGTGATCAATTTATTTTTCAAGTTGGCTTTGAATAGCCTCAACAACTACTGATTCCATCAATTTTTCCACAGTGGAGGTTTGGCTAAGTGGTCTATAATTTTAAGCTAAGGAACTGTCTCCTGCTTTGTAGATATCACATTTGCCATTTTCCGTTTATCTGCCACTATACCAGTTTGTAGTGAAACGTTGAAAATACTATTCAATGATTTACCAAGTTGATATTACATTCCTTTATAGCCCTTGAAAACAGTTCATCACGGTGATGATCTACATATTTTTTTATTTCTGGAATTTCTCTAGTATCTCCCTTCGTAAAAACTGAGAGGACATAAGTATCGAAGATTGTGCACATTTCTTTGTCACTGTCAATGAGCTAACCTGAGCAACTTTTAAGTGGGCCTATCTTGTCCCTAATATTACTCTTATATAACTGAAAGAAACCTTTTTGGTTAATCCATGAATCCCTTATGACTTTAACTTCGTCATATCTTTTAGCTCTTCTTATTCCCTTTTATGTTTCTCTTTTTAATTGAATCTATTGATTTCTTAAGTTTCTTATTTATTTCTTAAGTGCTCCTCTGCTGTTTTGATTCTTCTGTTAATGCCTCTCTTTTGACCTATGAGATGTTTTAATCTATTGTTTATCCGTTTAGGGTCCTTTTTGTTTGATCTATTTCGAAAATTAGTAGCCTGGGCGGCTTAAACTGTCCTTTGAAAAATGTCGTATTGGCAACCAACACAGCCCATCTGACTCACAGGTTAATGTCCAGTAAGATCACATCAGTTCATCCCAACCAGGTAATTTCTCAGTCCTATGAAAACAGCCAAGCAGAAGTCAGGGACATAGACTTGGTAGTAGGTATTAAGGTAATTCCATGTTATATTGAAACTGAGTGTTTTGTGATCGCTTTCCCCAAGCTCATCATTAACCTCATCGTTATTAATTAGTGAGTCCTTGTTGGCAAGAACCAAGTCTAGCAGGTTGTTTCCTCTATTTGGGTCTGTCACAAACTGTTCTAGAAACAATCCTGGATGTATCATGAAAGTCGCTGGACTCGAGATTTTCTGTCAAATACTCCAATCAAATCCTCCCTTTACACAACATTTTCTTATCTAGATGCCTTATGAATTTTGTCCCATAAAAGTTTACCGCGTTTCCCCATCAAGGTTTGGGGGGCCAGTAAATCATTTCCAAGATTAGTTTTTTACGTCCCTTCAATAACTGTAACCAAAAAGATTCAGCGCCCATCGTTTTTACCTTTATATCTTGTCTAATGCAACAGTTTATAGTATCTCTTGACATACATCGCCACTCCACCACCCTTCCCATTGACAGTATCGGTGTGGAAAATTTATAGCCTTGTTATAAACCTTGGTAACTGATACCGGCAAAATTGTTAAAAAAAACACATGAGAAAACACTTGGACATATTTATTAGAAAACGTTTCAGTCCTGAGACCTTGATCACTTCTAACACAGAGAATAAAATAACAGTATACTATATAGGCAGAGAGTGGGGTGTAAGTGACATATAGTGGCCTGAAAAAATGACATTTGAGATGAGATCAGGTAGACAATGAGATCATGTTATTCCTGTGTTAGGTAGGAGATGCTTTGCCTGGTTGAGTATAATGTATGTCAGTGTTGTTTTTTTAAGTGTTGAAGCTTCCTGTATTATGTTCTATGGTGTTGGTGACGGCGATTAGCGAGGTTTCTAGACATCATCTACGTCTACGATCTTGTTCCGTGAGGACGAGTTGTGCCTCATTCCAGTTCATTAAATGTGTCGTGGGGTTCCTGTGGAGGACACAGGCATACCTTAAGCCATCCGTGTTGTTGGCGTTTAGGAAGACCGAAAGATTTATTGATGGCTCGACAGCGTTGATCTTGTAGAGGAGGTACTGGATATGTAAACGTCTGGGATCGAGATAGCGTCAACGTATCTTAACCAAGAAACTGTGTTGGAAATAAGGGTTCTGAGTTTCTCCATCTCTAGGTTCTCCATGAAGAGGATGGCGAACACAACACTGAGGGGGAGACTGCCCATTGCCATCCCAAAACTTGGTAGCAGTTATCCTGATACTTGAAGAGGTTAAAATTAACACAGAGATCCGTTAGACTGATGAAGTCTTAGAGAGGTAATTGAAGGTCGTGGTGAGTCTGTCTCGGAATATATATGGCAGCAACAGTAGGGATGTTAGTAAAGGGAGCTGTGACACAGGAATCCATGCTCCTGTTTTTGACATTCGGGTTGGAAATGTAAGAGAGAAGATATTAGAGGTGTGCCTGGCTAATGGTGCCTAGAAGTGCTGAGATGTATTTGGCAAGGTGGCCAGCTAATTAATCTGTGTGGTGGGCTCACTATGCCCGATGTGATAGGACGTAGTGTAATGCCAGGCTCACGTGTCTTAGGAAGGTCATAAAGACGAGCTGGTTTTGGTAGACCTGATAAAAGTTCTAGTTGTTTCTTGCATTGTTCTGATTTACGAAGGATGTTATGAGCTTTTTGAAGAAATATTTGGGCGCTTTGAAGTAAGTGATTTTAAAATAAGCTGGTATGAGTTAGCATCACTTAGGAAGTTCAAAACTTTATTACTGTAGTCGACAGTGTTGAGTAACACCACATCTCGTTTGTCAGCCAAGCCCCTGAGTGTTTGGATATATCTTCTGGGAATGACTGGTCGTAAAGGCTCAGTAAACGCAGCAGTGATAATTCTTTGAACAAAACCCTTATGAAACTCGGAGTCCCTAAAAGATTAGTTCATGGTTACCAAGCTCAGGAGATGGTGTTGATTGTTGATGCCGATAGTGAACTTGAGTTTCAGGCTGAGAGCTGTCTCGGTGGCGGATAGCGTATAGGAAGATAAGCTGTTGATGATTTCTGTGCTATGAGAGAACAGGTCTACAAGACCTGTTCTGGTTAGTCAGTCAGTCAGTGGGAAGTGAAGCACGAAGCTGACCAACACATATTGAGGACTCCTGAATGGTTCGCAGTTCATAGTTGCTTTACCTGAAGTAAGCGTAAATAGCAGGCGATAAATTATTTAATCTACAAGCATTAGATTGAGTCATATGTTCAATGAGCTGCTCGCTTTATTGATTTTAGCTTTATTTGTAGCTGTCTACCTTTTCTGCTCTATTTCCTCCCTCCCACTCTCTCTCTCTCTCTCTCTCTCTCCCTCCCTCCACCAAGAGCACAAGGACGTTGAGTCCTCTGGGTTTCCTGGACATATCGGGATCTCAGGAAATGAATGAGTCGATGCTGACCCAGTAGCTTCTTATCCAGCTAACTCTGCAACAAACTTCTTGAAGAAGCGAGGCGGACCCAGTAGCTTGCAACTTAGGTCAACAAGCTGTATAAGACGTGGCATTACTGAGGACTTGATCGCTTTTCCTGTTCCTCCTGTAATAGTTATCGTCATTATGAGAGGATTACCTGTTGATTCAAGATTATTTACGCACTTCTTACCTATAACTATATGATTGTGGTTATTCTTGCTTCCCCCATCTCAATTTGCCTTCAAGCATGGAGCTGACTACGTTTTACCTGTCTGACCATGGTGTCAGCTTTTTCGTAAAGGTAGTGGTTTTCAAAAATTACTAAGATGATGGGTGTGACCTCAGGGAAATTTTAAGGACGTATTTATTCGATAACAATTTAATGTTTTTTTTTTTCCTAATAAAGTTTATTAAATCTCGGAGACAAAATCGTGTATTATTTTTTTTTTCGTGGAAGGTTATGTTATTTTTTTATTATTTTTGAGGGTATTATGCAGGATTATAACCTTTTTAATTTACACAAGCACAGAGTAAATTCGTGGGTCGAAACGCTGTATAATTCTCTCTCTCTCTCTCTCTCTCTCTCTCTCTCTCTCTCCTCTCTCTCTCTCTCTCTGTCTCTCTCTCTCTCTCTCTCTCTCTCTCCCCTCTCCCTCTCGTCTCCTGAAGTTTAATACGTCTTATCCAAGCATTGTTTCTACTGTCCCTCCATTCATCCCATTGTCTCAGCTCACTATTCTAAACCTTCACATCCATCATCTCCCACTCACAATACTTCCATATATCTTCCACTTCTGTCTCCCTCTATCAGAGTTCTATATATCGTTCACATTTTTCCAGCCCATTTATGTAGCTTCTCCCTCTCTCCCTCCTCCTATTTCTCTCATTCCTCACCATTTTCGTTTCTATCATTTCTCTCGCAGAGACCCTCGCTGTCATCGCCTTTTCTTCCATTTTCCCATCTTTCTCATTCCTTTCGTCCCATTCTCACATTCCTCTACTTCTGTTCTCTTATCCATTTTCTTCCAGTCTCTCATCCCATACTTATATTTTATCACTCCTTTCGTTCCATTCTCTCATCCCCTTACATCAACTCTCCCCATCCTTCTCTTATTTCGTCCTCATTCTCGTGCTCTCACCAACCCCCCCCCCTACTATCCTCACACCTGGAATTACCTGTATAATCCAATAACGCCAACGGGGCGTCGCCCAGCACTCCCTCATCTCGCACCTGAACAAAACTTGTAATATACTAGGAGTAAAACTATTCTTTTCTGAAATATTGAGAAAACAGTCTATATATATATATATATATATATATATATATATATATATATATATATATATATATATATATATATATTATATTGTCGTGCCGAAAAGGCAAGAATAGTGTTGCTATTTAAGTGTGCTATTTTCGTTTGCCGAATAAAGCAAGCGAAAATTTGCGTATGCAATAATTTCGCAAAAATCATTCTGAACCTAACGAAAAAATATATTTATTTGTGTTTGTTTATTGTTAAATTATTGTAAACTTATTTAAAATATATTTAGTTGGATTAAGCTAAATTAAATTCCGCTTGTTATAATAAGGTTAGGTAAGTTTTCTAAGGTTCTTTTGGTACAAAATTATTAATTTTTACATTAACATAAATTAAATATATATATATATATATATATATATCTTTAAATGTATGAGAAAATTATAGAAAGGACTTAATTTTAAATGAGTTATTGCTAATTGACCAGTTTTACCTATTCGGCAAGACATATATAAATCTCCAGAGAGAGAGAAAGCCAGCCAGCCATACTCCGTCAGCACTGAATGAGAGAGAGAGAGAAAGCCAGCTAGCCATACTCCTTCAGTATTAAATGAGAGAGAGAGAGAGAGAGAGAGAGAGAGAGAGAGAGAGAGAGAGAGAGAGAGACAACCAGCCATACTCCGTCAGTACTGAATGAGAGAGAGAGAGAGAGAGAGAAGAGAGAGAGAGAGAGAGAGAGAGAGAGAGGAGAGAGAGGAGAGAGAAAGAGAGAGAGCCAGCCAGCCATACTCCGTCAGTATTGGAATACTGTACATATAGCAAGTTTAGCATCCTTGACAAAATGCATTAATTTTCCATGCTGTTAAGAAATTATATTCAAGCAATACATTGCCAGATGGCTGGAGCACTGCAGGAGGCCTACCGTAAGTAGAACGGCTTGTGAACATAGTCTAGAACGAATATGACACTTTAATACATTTGTTATTAGTAAAGTTTTCCATACTGCGTTAGTTTTGTTCTGTGAGGCCATCCGTCGACATAGCACACGCGGCATTTCAGCAATTACATAGGCCTAAGGCTTACTTTTTCTATTCAATACCCAAATAACCTGCACATGGGAGAGAGAATCTTTTGACGACGTTTCCTCATAAGTGACTTGTAAATGGTCCGAGGAGGACCGAAACGTCGTCGTAAGTTTCTCTCTCCCATGTGAGGGTTATAGTGTATTTTTCCAGTCACGGTATTGTGCCTTTTTTGTACTTTTTCTACTATTTTTTTCTCATTTATTTATTAAACTTAATGAAGGTATTTAGTAAAGGCTCGATAATCTCCGTCAAAATATTGAAATTTGAAATATTATTAATTATAAACGATTACTGTTCTTTCTCTACTGCATATTTTTGCACTCAATCAACACATGAGTGCCATTATTTTACATATATATTGTGACTGTACTTATGTCTCAAAACACCACATTTTATCCACAGTACATCAAAATTATCTATATTGACACAGTTGACTTTTAAAGTAATTTGATTACCCAGAGTAACATTTATCACAACCTGAGCACGGGACATTTTAGCTGCCAGCATTCGTTTGGGTGTCATTTGAAAAACCTTTTTTTTTTTAAATGACTTTATGGTGATATAACTTCTATACGAATCTTGTTTGTAGATTTAAGCTCTTCTTCTCTTTATCTAACAAAAATTATAAATAAGTAAAAAAAAAATGGGCAGTCTTTTGTGCTGAATAATCTTCTTAGTGAAACTTAACTTAGAAAATGTGTTATAAATACGTCTCATGCTTAAAGAATTTCAAGTCGTCTACTCTGAACTCCCTAAGAAATTATCACAAAATAAATGTTTTTTTTGTTTGTTTAGGGAGTAAAAAGAAAAAAAGCGTGAATACAAGTATCCGAATGGGTTGGTTACTTATTATCCTTAAAAATAGTGTATCCAGAACCAGGAGGCTGGCCATGCTCTTCATATTCACTTTGAAGATTTACATTACTATTTAATGAATTTCCCTGGAGGAAAGTACTCAGGGTACTGAACGAATTAGACCTAATTTTACCTTCCTTAGATTGAACCTAATTGCCCTCCATTTACCCAGGCACTGTATGACTGCTCCTCTCCCTCTGAATGTCTGAATAATAATAATAATAATAATAATAATAATAATAATAATAATAATAATAATCAGTGAATCAAGGCGATCTAAGAAATGCTGCATAATAATAGATGTAAGCATAACAAACAAGTACTTCAGCCAGGTAACCTCAACTATGCTGTTAAGGAAAACTCGAGGCTTTGCATGAATATATTTTTGACAAAAAAGGCCCATAGGGTTGAATTTATCGTTATTTAAAATTCTTGAATGTTAAAAGCCACTACACAGGGAAGAAATGTGTGAGGGAAAACAGTTAATTGGGAATCAGAACCCCTTCATATAGTATAAGAAAACTGGGATCCCTTGCGGACAATTTACGTCTCAGAATTTAAGTCGTATCAAACAAGAGTGAATTTACTATCCACATTATCATTAACTATAATTATTAATGTTGACATTCAATAATTTTCAAATAATATTCACTGAATTTATTACATGTGAATTCGAAATTTTATTTATGGGAGGGAAAAGCAACAAGGCCAGTCATAGAAGGAAAGCCATGGAACTCATTGCCAGAGAAGAAAGTATAGGTCTTAACATTTTTTTTTTGGGGGGGTGGGGGTTGAGGGGGGATTCGGAAGACCATACGTAAAATAGATGGGGTGTAAATTTTCGTAAGTCAGGAAAATCCTGTAATAAAACTATGCCGTCGAAAGTACTGCATGTTGTATCCTACTCAAAGGATTAGAACCAACCTTAATGTGGGAATAGGAGGAGTTTGAGGTGGTCAGTCCCTCAACCTTGAGTCGATGTTGTCAGTCCATCAATCTTGAATATAATACAGCATATGTGCGAAGAGGTAGCTTATATACTGTAGACAGGAGAGGTGCAGCAGTCGTAGGAGGTGTCACATTTGCCCAATATGGAAGTAGGTCGTGCCCAACTGTATTAAGATACCAAGATGTTGCTGTGTCACATAACATCTTGGTATCTTAATACAGGGATTTCTTCGCTTGCCTAACCTTGGGCACGACCTACTTCCACATTGGGCAAATGTGACACCTCCTACGACTGCTGCACCTCTCCTGTCTACAGTATATAAGCTACCTCTTCGCACATATGCTGTATTATATTCAAGATTGATGGACTGACAACATCGACTCAAGGTTGAGGGACTGACCACCTCAAACTCCTCCTATTCTTCACGATTCTCCTTTGTATGGACTGATGAAGCCACTGTGTGGCGAAACGTTTCCTCAATAAAGATACCCAAGTGTTGCATATGTGTCTAATTTATCAACTCGTCGGTTCTCTGAACCATTCATCTACAACCTTAATGTGGGAATAGAAAAAGTAAGCGATGATCGATATCTGTTGAAATTCGTCTCTCCTTCTCTTCATAACTCTCGTTGAGGTATCTGATTTTAAGTGTTCACCTGTAAGCCACTCAGACCACTAAGTACAGCCACCAGAGTAACAATCAGGTCACTGGGTCTAGTACGGGAACGTCAGTAGTGAAAGATACAGAGAGTAACATTTTTAGTACTAGGAGACTCATCTCTGTATAAAGACTTCAGAAAGAGTTGCTGCATTGTTAGGGTGGATGGTGTCACAGAATATTTCAATGGAGTCGCCATCCCACGGCGTGGAATAAGTCATCCCGTCAACCTGTCTTCCATATACGACTAATATTTTCGCATGGCTTGTAGTTTGTTGACTTCTACAATATATTAATACATGTTAATTTAGGTTTAGTTAGTGTAAGTTAACATCTATTTACGTATAGAACAAAAAGGCACAATACTGTGACTAGAACAATATACAGATAACCCGCAAATAGGAAAGTGACGCTTACAACGACGTTTCAGTCCGACTTGGACCACTGGACTTCGTAAATGATCCAAGTCGGACCGAAACGTCGTCAAAAGCCTCTCTTTCCTGTGTGCTGGTTATTTGTATATTTACGTATAGGTAACGTTCAATACCTATAGTAACATAAAGAGGCATATTAGTGACCTGTATCGAGATTTCTTTTACTCTCGAAACCAAACCTCACTGCTGAGTGCCTGGTCAACTACACTGTTGCTGCTAGGGGCATGCAGGCTTACATAATTATCAAAAAGTATTTAATTCTTGTATATCGGTGACGCAGAATCCAACTTTTGCGGGTTACTTACAGGGATGTTTTATCAGGGCGAGGGTTACTCATTATATAATTAGATATATTACGATCCTTTCTCTATCCGCGGGAGAGAGAGAGAGTGAGCGAGAGAGAGAACGAATGATGGAAAGAAAGAACCCAATATTCCTTAATACCAGCACATTTTAAATCAATGTCCAGAAAGAAGTGTCCCAATATCACAGTAATCTTGACCTCAATGTTTAGAAAAAGGTATCCCAGTATCCCATAACCCCAGGGTGAAGGGAGGGGTAAGTTCGCTTGTGTATATAAATTCCAATGTGAAAATGTGAACTACTATGGTATAGGTCATTTGCGAGTGGATTCTCTTGTTTGCGGAGGTACTTTACTTTAGTGCTGCTTCTTGGCCACCCCTTGCGGCTGAGAAGTGAAGTGCTCCTGGGTTTCGTTAGGTCGCTTCTTGGTTCCCCGAGTGTTTGTATTTGTCCTCCGTGTTATTTTTTAGTTCCTAGGAATTTATTTTAGTGTTGAGTAAGCTCTTTTTTTTACAGTAAACACTTGTGTTTACTTTTGTCCCTTACTCCTTAACGTAACCTAGTATTCTTTTTTATTTTACACTTATTCTATTTAATATCTTTTGATCCACTGTGTGAGAATTTACTGTTTCTTTATAATAAATGCTGAAAGAGAAATTCAATATGCATTTTTATCCCTTCAGGAAGCTTGTTATTGACGAGTCACTGATTCTGTTCAAAGGTAGACTGTCGTTCAAGCAGAATATACCAAGCAAGAGGAAACGCTTTGGTATAAAGTTGTTTGTGCTTTGTGATTATTTCTATGAGCCCGTAAGCTACAGTTCAGGATACCTGGAAAACACGGAAGAGAAAATGCTAATAGATCATTAAAATGGTTGTGACTACTTTCTGATCTTCACTTCACCCATAACCCGCACTTCAGAGAGGAAGTCTCTGGCGACGTTTAGGTTCATCCTGGACTATCAGTCAAACTGAGGTGAGGAGAGTAGAGATGGACGGAATGCATTAAGAGAGCGGGAGGGAAAAGATAGTTGAAATATCTTCGGAAGGTTCGAAATCAAAGTGAGCGTTAATCGTAAAAAGTTCCACTCACGGTATTGTGACTTGTTATTCTTGCTATCTTTAATTTCTGAACTTGTCTCATTGTGTGAACCGCCTTATCGATGATGAGTCTTCATTGCTAGTGTGTCCAGTGTTGCTGCTCTGCTTGAGAAGCCTCGCCTGTCTGCTCAATCCATCGTGAACTCTTCAGCGGCCTCAATCTTATTGGAGTAGCACACAGCCTGTCTTCCGCGCCCTTACCTTCAATACCTAAGCGTCATACTAACTCACCACTAATACCGATTAGCTGTGGACTGTGATCTGTCTGACTTTCAGTTTAGAATACTGATTTTCTTGTCTCTGCTTCTTCGATCCAGTAATCTACTCCAGCTGCAGGTCTCTCGTCTTGTACTCTGCTGGAGGGACATCTGGGAATGAGAGTTAACTTCTGCTGACGAAGTTGAAACTCTTGTTCATTACTTTTTTATTTCAGGTGTTTGTATTATCTCTCGGTCAAATTTATTTAGTTTATTTTTGTTAGCGTGTTTCTGATGCACGCGTCATCAAAATGGGCATGTGTGTCATATGTAGTCCTATACAAATATGTACAGGGACCAATACAGTTTCTGGTGCCCGTGAACGTTGTTTCGGAAGCGATAATCTGAAGTATCCTTGTTCGTAGGTTAGGAATTAATAAGGAGAAAAATAGAAAAGGAAAGGCTACAAAGGGACCTGGAGAAACTGCAAGATTTTTATGACAAGTGACTATTGTAACATAACCCCAACATGTGCAAAGTTATGTTAATAGGGACCTTGAAGCCCAGAAACTGAACATAAGCTCTGGAAACAGAGGCTGTAAATATCACTCAGGGATATTGACCTCGGATTGAATTTAGTTCCAAACATATCGTGTGTGGAAAATCTAGTGTTTGATTTCAGGACTCTCAATAAAGTTAAGTTAGGTCCATATTGGAGTATGCAGCAATAGCACGGATCCCACCCGTCTGCAATTGAAGGAAACTCGAAAAGTGAAGAGGTTTGCAACGAGACTAGGCTTGGAGCTCAGGGGCATGAGCTATGAGGAGAGACTAAAGATGCTAAACCTGATAACATTTGGGTACAGGACTAGGGCATAAATAATGAAGCACAAAATACTGAAAGGAGTTTATAAGATGGACTGGGACTGGCTGTTTGAAAGGCAGGAAACAGGACAAAAAGACACTCTTGAAAGTTAAAACAGTTGAGTCACAGAGATGTTAGGAAATACTACTTAATTCTCAGAATAATCAGAAAGTAAAACTATCTAGATAGTAAAGCCACTAGAGATTGAACGCAGCAGTTAGTAATTGAGAGGCAGAACCAGAAATTGAGTCTCGACCTCTGCAACAAGTGCAAACAAATTAGTGAATACAGTCGTAACATATCGCAAGAGGTGCACACGAACTGCATAAAATCTGCAGTATATACGAGGTTAGCCAAAATCAGAAATGCTTCGAAAATCTTCAATAAAGAATCTTCCAGGGCTCTTTGCACGACACGTCGGGACTATCATGGAGTTTGCTGCAATAGCATGGATCTCTCGCCTGATCAAGCTACTCCTTACCCCTCCTGAAGCTGCGTCACCCTAAAGCCGTAGCGAGGTTTGTGGTTTGTACCTAGGGGTAGGAGGGATTCTTATCTGAGAGAGGGGGGTGACCTTACCCTCAGGATGTTTGCCTGACTAAGATCCCGTCGTCTCTCGGCATAAATGGTGGTGATAACTTCCTTTTAGTCTAAATTTGCTAACGTTCTTGGCCGATGATATGGACCGTTTTATGGACACGGATTGCAGAAAGTGGAAGAAAACAGATTTTGAGTAGTTTTACTTGCGTTGTGATTATGACTTAGAATGAACTGGTCACGACAGTAGTAAGATGGTATTGATAGTGTATATATGTTATACGATTTTAGAAATGGAATATGTTTAAAGCACTGAATAACCGAAGGGTTACAGTGCTTTGAAAAAAACAGTAAAATAAGTATATAAGAAAACTCAGAAAATATCCATCGATTTGCAACAGGAATAATACCTGAGCTGAGGGAATTGAGTTATGAAGACAGACTAAAGGAATCGAAACCGATGACCTTAGAACAGAGGAGGATTGAGTAAGAAATTATTGTGACATATATGATGACTGAGCAGACAGACAGACAGACTTTTTGAAATGCGAGGTATAGGGGCGAGGAGTCATACATGGAAACTAAGTGGATTGATCAAGATGAGGTGATAGAAGCATCGCAATACCCAGTTTCAAGAGTGGGTTTGATAGCACTTATGAAGCCAGTAAGCAATAATGCCGGCGATAAATGGTATAAAATACCGACACGATGGAAAAAAATATATACGAATGCTGTATAATGCGATCCTTTATTGTGTACGTTTCTACCACACACAGGGTGAAACGTAGTCAATAAAGGATCGCATTATACTGCATTTGTGTATATTTTTCCAACCAATAATGCCGGCGATTGTAATTTAAAATTCGGAGCCGGGAGCTGGGACTGTTTCCTTACAAACACAACTCTGTGAGAACTGGAGTGAGCACACACACCTCAGGGAACATCAACAATTCACGAGGCTGGTGCAGGAGCAGTTGTATTCTAGGACTTAATACTGCTTCGTGATTATTAATTATTCACAAGTAATTTTCGGCTCATTTTCCTTCATCCGGAAGTGTTGTATTATTTAGATAGCCACATCGAGGCCATTCTCACGGTTGCCCTGGCAACGAGGTAGTCCAGGGAATTGCCAGCAGCAATTGGCCAGATTCCTCCATCCTCCTTAGAGCTCAGAATGACGCGCAGGAAAGAAACTAAGTATAATTACCTCGGGGACATGCAAGCAAACGCTGGGACATGAAGCTCTTGCGTCTCGGAGAGCTGCGTTAAGCGTTGGTTTGACGCTGCTTGTTAGTTCACGTTGAAAAGACACAGCAGACTTCTGGCTGCAGCGCCTGGAAGACAGCAGCAGTTGCTGCTCTTTTTTGGTGCTTCTTGCGGTCAGGGGCTATCCCCCTCCTCTGTGGAATCAAGAGCTTCAAGACCCGCTCCCACTCCACCTGCGTTGACGGAAGACAACTTTATACGAAGCATATGGCCAGAACATCTGTTCACCAGAATTTCCTTAAATGTGCTGAAAAAATAAAATAAAGCAGAAGGTTAACGTTAAACAATGTAATGGTTTAGAAAAGCGACGTTGAAGAATTAGACGTTTTTGCAGCATTTGAGAATCTTATTGAGGAAACGTTTCGCCAGCCAGTGGCTTCATCAGTCCAATAAAGAGAAGAACACTGAAAGATGAGGAGAAGAATGCGGTAATCAGTCCCTCAATAATGGACTGAACACAACTCCAGGCTTAGGGACTGATTACCTCATCCTCCTCATCTTTCACTATTCTTCTCTGTATTGGACTGATGAAGTCACTGGCTGGAGAAACGTTTCCTCAACAAAGATTCCCAAATGTTGTACATTCCGTGTCCTCTTCAGTTCTAAGCCCGTTTCTTCCACACTGTTTTCAACAAAATTCTTGATTGACCTTATTTATGTTGGGTTACGTTAGGTTAGGCTAGATTACATGTTGTTAAAAAAGATTATCATTAGCAAAACGTACCTAATTATAACGTCAAAACTGTATAATATACAGTATAGTATATGTTACGACATGTTACGACATGTTACGATATGTTACGACAGTGTCACAGTCACTCATCTGACTCAGTAAAAGTAATATATTGACTTTGATTATCACTAGTCAACAATTTTTTAAAAGTTGTACGCTTCTTAAATGAGATTAGTTAATTCTTATGTATTTTCATGTCCTGAATCCAAATATCACCTTGAAAAATGCTTATTGGCTATAGGTTTAAAGATACGAGACATATAATATTTGATTATTTTACTATAACGTACAATATGTGTCAGGATGTTTTAAACTCAAATACGAACCTACTCTGCCTTTTTGCTTGACTCTTATAGTGGGCTGAAGAATCATCTCTTGCCAATGTCCAGCAATAGTCTGCAAGCATTCTTGTGCCCCATTTGCCCTGGTACCATTTTTCCATGGTTGAAATATCTTGTTTCAACCTTTCACCATGTTCGTCACTAACTGCTCCACAGTTCGCTGGAAAAAAGTCTAAATGTGAGTCCAAAAAGTGGATTTTAAGTGACATGTTACGTCCCATGTTCTTGTAAGCCTTGATGAGGTTTTCCACCAATTCTTCATAGTTGCCTTCCCTTCTGTTTCCTAGAAATCCCTTCGCCACTAACTTGAATGCTTCCCAAGCAGCTTTCTCCTCCCCATAAAGGTCTAATTCAAAGTCACCATCTTTAAGAAGCTCTCGAATCTGAGGACCATTGAAGACTCCCTCTCTTATCTTAGCGTCGCTCAGTAAGGGGAATTTTGATGTTAAATGATGGAATCCCTGACCGGATTTGTCCATAGCTTTTACAAAGTTTTTCATGAGCCCCAGTTTTGTGTGTAGTGGTGATAGCAAAATTTTGTTTGGTTCAATGAGATGTGGATGTTGAACATTTTTGTTTTTTTATATCATTCAGTAGGAAATTACAATTAATATAATATGCCTCACATGCATATCAATAGCTTGCTCAGTGAATATTTATTATAAGTTTAAATATGTTTGGCTAAGAAAATCACCTACTTTTCACCTCAAAATATAAATTTGCACAGCACAACCACCTTCTATGACTGCTGGAACAATAATGAAGGTCAGTGAGACTGTGAGTGTGGGAAGAAACACACTGCCGCAAGCCTGTTGGAACCTGTTCTGACACGTAGGTGAATATTGAAAAGTAGAGCTAACAAACAATTTTAACCATGATAATCATAATCAGTGACCTAAAATTAGTTGGAAATTGCTACTCTGGTCTCGGAAGCATTTTGGTTGTTGATCCGTGTTAGGAGGACGAGATGTCTTTAATCCCGCCAGCATCACTGAACTGGTCGTCATCTGAGAGTCATCCTCAGTCCCGAGGTGGTGCCAGCATCACTGAACTGGTCGTCATCTGAGAGTCATCCTCAGTACCGCGGTGGTGCCAGCATCACTGAACTGGTCGTCATCTGAGAGTCATCCTCAGTACCGCGGTGGTGCCAGCATCACTGAACTGGTCGTCATCTGAGAGTCATCCTCAGTACCGCCATGGTGCCAGCATCACTGAACGGATCAATCTATGATAATGATCTGCTTCAGGTCAGTTTCCTCTGGTGACTAAATGAAGGCCATCAAAGCAGCCATATACGTTACTAATATTTAGGCTGCTGATGTTAGGCAATTGGACTCCTAAGATTATTGAACTGTAATTAAGCTACTTAGCTTATTGATGAATCCACGACTTCGCAGCCGTCCCCGACGTCGTTATAGAGGATTCATGGTTTCCATACCCTTGGCCTGTTAAATAAAGGGTATTAGTGTAACTATAATTGCCCCAGAGGAGCGTATTTCATATCTTCAGTCATTGAATGGACTGAAATGAACACTCACTTGTTTGGACTTAAAAGTCCACGCATTACCGCCGTCAATAGATAAATTTTGATGCCCCTGCCTCACAAGAGCTGCGCACTCCCCTGCTCGATAAGAACACCAAAACTTACCTTGCTCGTTGTAACGTGAGCAATGGTGTTAGCACCACCATACACAGTGGGAAATGCTGTCTTGATTGTAGAACGTTGCTGATGAGTCACCGTCTTGTTCGATGATACAATCGCGATTGTCTCTCTACGTTTGTCTTTTTGCAGTAGTTACTAACAGAAGCTGCGCACACTTCTCTGGAATATACCGCTATTTTATGATTAATTATCACTAAACGCGCTGGAACAGAGTTCTTATCCGCTTTCCCGGCGTTAGTGGAGATTGATAAGGGAACGAATGCGCACAACAAGTGTTCCTTTATTAGGTAAAAGCCCACCGCACAGCTCCCGTCCCTGTTGTTAGTTAGTTCAATCTGACGTCCTCCGGCGCTCCGCTCCTCAGTTGAGCTCGGTATCGCTGACCTCAGCCCAATTTCCCACTTGCTAAACACTGCAACAATTTGCAATTCAAATGCTTGTTTTTTTTTTTTAAATATTTAGATCACTAGAGCACTTGATGGTAATGTCAAGTGTAGAAATTGAAACAGCTGTTTTCTTTAACTTTCCTGCTATGGCAAAGAGTCTCATTTATCTCAAATGTCTATCACTCATTAATTCACACTCCTTGCAACACTGGTCAGCCACTACGTGACTTCCTGGCTTCCTGGGTCTGTACATCTGTTACGAATTAAATTGTTGACCAGGAAGTCAGACGCGTCTGGCCCTTTCCAAGGGCAGGGCCCTTGAAAAGGTTGAAAGGGCTGATACCCCCCCTCTGTTGGAGAATTTTCTCCACAGCTGACTCACGAGATCTTAATAACACGATTGCGAACAAACCATGGAACTGGTGAGTCCTAAAACGTTATGGGTTCAAGTCTCACCCGTTCCGTGATTTGTGTTGCTAAATGCTGTCCGTCTGGTGTTATCGCTTGAGATATTGTTCTTCGTGGCTCTTCAAAGACTGGAAGGTTAATTAGGCTGTTTGTGCTCGTGGCACACAGCTCATTGCAGTCACAACACGTTCGTTTACCAGGAACTGCTTAATATAATTTGTCATTTCTGGATGATAGGTGTTTGTAGGTTACTTTTGGAAGCTCTTTGAAAGCTTTGAAAGCTGAAGCTGTAACAACATCTCTGAGGCAGTGACAACATCACTTGTAGCAGGATCTCATGTGCTGAGGTGGCACCATCTCTGGGATCGTGGCACCATCTCTAGTGCCGTGGGACCATCTCAGATGTCGTGGCACCATCTCTAGTGCCGTGGGACCATCTCTGGTGTCGTGGCACCATCTCTGGTGTCGTAGGACCATCTCTGGTGTCGTGGCACCATCTCTGGTGTCGTAGGACCATCTCTGGTGTCGTGGCACCATCTCTGGTGTCGTAGGACCATCTCTGGTGTCGTGGCACCATCTCTGGTGTCGTGGGACCATCTCTGGTGTCGTGGCACCATCTCTGGTGTCGTGGCACCATCTCTGGTGTCGTGGCACCATCTCTGGTGTCGTTGCAACATCTCTGGTGTCGTGGCACCTTCTCTGGTGTCGTGAGACCATCTCTGGTGTCGTGGGACCATCTCTGGTGTCGTGGGACCATCTCTTGTGTCGTGGCACCATCTCTTGTGTCGTGGCACCATCTCTGGTGTCTTGGCACCATCTCTGGTGTCGTGAGACCATATCTGGTGTCGTGGGACCATCTCTGGTGTCGTGGGACCATCTCTGGTGTCGTGGAACCATCTCTGGTGTCGTGGAACCATCTCTGGTGTCGTGGCACCATCTCTTGTGTCGTGGCACCATCTCTTGTGTCGTGGCACCATCTCTGGTGTCGTGAGACAATATCTGGTGTCGTGAGACCATCTCTGGTGTCGTGAGACCATCTCTGGTGTCGTGGGACCATCTCAGGTGTCGTGGGATCATCTCTGGTGTCGTGGGACAATCTCTGGTGTCGTGGGACCATTTCTGTTGTCGTGGGACCATCTCAGGTGTCGTGGCACCATCTCTGGTGTCGTGGCACCATCTCTGGTGTCGTGGCACCTACTCTGGGGTCTTGGCACAATCTCTGGGGTCGTGGCACAATCTCTGGTGTCGTGGCACTATCTCTAGTTTTGGGGCACCATCTCTGGTGTCGTGGCACCATCTCTGGTGTCGTGGCACCATCTCTGGCGACGTGGCACCATCTTTGGTGTCGTGGCACCATCTCCGGTGTCGTGGCACCATCTCTGGTGTCGTGGCACCATCTCTTGTGTCATGACACCATCTCTTGTGTCGTGTCACCATCTCTTGGGTCGTGGCACCATCTCTTGTGTCGTGGCACCATCTCTTGTGTCGTGGCACCATCTCTGGTGTCGTAGCATCATCTCTGGGATCGTGACACCATCTCTGGTGTCGTGGCACCATCTCATGAGCCGGTATTGTACGCGCGTGAATATTATCTGACGTCTGAGGGTAAACATTAACATTATCGGACGTTAGGACGTTTCGCCTAGTCTTGGGCGAAGCCTCATAATTAGAGATGTCCCCCTGCTTTCAGTACCTTTTTTCCCTTGTTATATGTGTGTATATTTTTCCCTGCTGTATGTGTCTATTTTTTCCCTGCTAAGAGTGTCCTTTTTTACCCTGCTCCCGCAGTATTCCCCTTCCCTTTATTTTCTTGCTAATATGTGTTCCGATTTTTGAGGTGTCAGACGGGATTTTGTCAGGGTATTAAAAGATTACCTCTTTTTCTTTTTTCTGGAAATACATGTAGCTAAAAAAAAATTATAAGAATTCATCTACCTTGCGTACGCAAGCGTCACATTTCCCCTCCCTCTTTTTTTTAATATAAAAAAAATTCTTTCCCGATTTACGGAAAAAATAAATGACATGTTTGTTCAGGTGGGGAAAAATTTGTTTCGGTGTAGAGGGCTGAGAGGGTTAGTAAAACTGACTAATTTTCGTCGCATCGGGAAGAAGAGAGTTGAAGAATTGGACACCTGTGCAACATCTGGGTATCTTTATTCTGCAGACATATCGCCAACCAGTGGCTTTATCAGCAGAAAAGAGAAGACTGAAGATGTATAAGATGAGGTAATCAGTCCCTCAGCCCAGGAGCAGGTGTTCAGTAGCGTAGTCTTGAAAGGGTCGGTTGTGGTTACCAAAAGGCTTTTTCTGGTTCTTGAAATATGGAAATGAACTTCCCAGATCAGACAGAAAAGAGAAGCGTACCTCCAGTACTGCCAAGAAATGAGGATACAGATACCCCGTCGAAGTAAATAATAATAATAATTATAATAATCTTCTACAGTTACATGATACAACTGATACAGACTTAGCCGACAAACTATATAGAAAGTTCTTGGTTAGGCAGAGTATCTCAAGCAACTTACAATAATCTTATCCTCCCCAAGATGCGGCCCCATAATAATCGACTAACACCCAGGTATCAGGTATCTTCTTAATACCAGGTGAAGAGCGACACCAGGTGTAAGGAAACATGCCTAACGTTTCACCCATGCCGGGGATCGATCCCAGCACTAGCCACGATTATTGTTTACCTTCCAGAATATGAGGAAAAGGACTATGCTCCTCCCAGAACAAGAGAGAGAGAGAGAGAGAGAGAGAGAGAGAGAGAGAGAGAGAGGTTTATGTATCTCCCAAGACCAGGAAGAAAAGATTTCTCTCGGACAGAGAATAAAAAGACCTACGGTCATCTGAGAGTGATGAGAAAAGGGTTCCTCAAGAGCAATAAGAAACGGTTTGGGGTTCCTTCCTCAGAGGGAACAGATGGTTTATGTACCTTCCAAAGCGAGTAGAAAAATTCATGTACCTTTCAAATCTGGAATAAAAGGTTCATGAATGATTAACAGCTGGAAGAAAAGGCTCATGAATGCTTAACAGCTGGAAGAAAAGGCTCATGAATGCTTAACAGCTGGAAGAAAAGGCTCATGAATCCTTAACAGCTGGAAGAAAAGGCTCATGAAGGCTTAACAGCGGGAAGAAAAGGCTCATGAATGCTTAACATAAGGGAAGAAAAGGCTCAATGCTTAACAGCGGGAAGAAAAGGCTCATGAATGCTTAACAACGGGAAGAAAAGGCTCATGAATGCTTAACAGCGGGAAGAAAAGGCTCATGAATGCTTAACAGCGGGAAGAAAAGGCTCATGAATCCTTAACAACGGGAAGAAAAGGCTCATGAATGCTTAACAGCGGGTAGAAAAGGCTCATGAATGCTTAACAACGGGAAGAAAAGGCTCATGAATCCTTAACAGCTGGAAGAAAAGGCTCATGAAGGCTTAACAGCGGGAAGAAAAGGCTCATGAATGCTTAACATAAGGGAAGAAAAGGCTCAATGCTTAACAGCGGGAAGAAAAGGCTCATGAATGCTTAACAGCGGGAAGAAAAGGCTCATGAATGCTTAACAGCTGGAAGAAAAGGCTCATGAATGCTTAACAACGGGAAGAAAAGGCTCATGAATCCTTAACAGCGGGAGGAAAAGGTTTAACTCCCAGGACGGTAAGAAAAGGTTTATGTAACTTCGAGGACGAGATGACATCGTGAATCATACTGTAAAGATGTCTCCGAGGACGGGAGGAAGATGGGGTGTTGATGTTGAGGGAGAGAGCGATGGTGGATGCAGGAGATGGAGTGGAGAGAGAGATGGAGTGGAGAGTAAGATGGTGGATGCAGGAGATGGAGAAGATGGGTAGGAAAGGGAAAAATATGAGAAGATGGGTAGGAAATGGAAAAATATGAGATGAAGTTTTTCTCTATAGTGTCAGCGATGGGTGGGAGGGAGTGGAAATGTGATGGGGGAGGGGAAACGTGGGATAAAGAGTAAAGAAGAGGAGAGGAAGGGATGAGTAAGGGATGGGTGTGGGGTGAGTGCTGGTTATGAGTGGATGGAAGGGTTAGGGGAAGACCAGAAAGGAGAAGGGGAAAGTTGAGGGAGGGATGGAGTAGGGAAGAAATGGGATTGAGATGGGAGAGGGTGGGGATGGAATGAGATGGAGGAGGAACAAAGCACAAGGGAGAAATGAAAAGACGATTGCCATTAAAAGAAGAAAGTATAGTAAAGAGGGAGTGGAGGACGGAAAGAGGGAAGGGAGGGGGAAGACCAGTACCGTCCCAGGGCTATTGTCTCCTTTTGTGTGAGCTAAGCTGGTAAATGACAGACTCACTGGGGAGGAGGAGGAGGAGGAGGAGGAGGAGGAGGAAGAGGAAGAGGAGGAGGAAGAGGAAGAGGAGGAGGAAGAGGAGGAGAAGGAGAACGTGAAGGTGGAGAACGTCGAGTGATGGAAAAAAGAAAAGAAAAAATAGGCGAAAGAGGATAAGCTGGGAAGCCAGGATGAAGAGAAGTAGGAGAAACAGAACGATGAGGAAGAGAAAGAGGAGTAGGCAGAGAGAAAGTAAGGAGGAAATGAAGAAAGGATAGGAGGGGTGGATGAAGGGAAACCAGTCAATCCTTACAGCTTGGATGGACCTGCTAGTTTTAAAACTGGTTTGCCTTATTTTAGACCACATTCCTTTCAGGGCGACGGTGCAAAACGTGGTATAATAATTACAAATCTTCATCACCTACTCTGGCCAACCATTGGTTATGAATCTCCATCACCTACTCTGGCCAACCATTGTTTATGAATCTCCATCACCTACTCTGGCCAACCATTGTTTATGAATCTCCATCACCTACTCTGGCCAACCATTGTTTATGAATCTCCATCACCTACTCTGGCCAACCATTGTTTATGAATCTCCATCACCTACTCTGGCCAACCATTGTTTATGAATCTCCATCACCTACTCTGGCCAACCATTGTTTATGAATCTCCATCACCTACTCTGGCCAACCATTGTTTATGAATCTCCATCACCTACTCTGGCCAACCATTGTTTATGAATCTCCATCACCTACTCTGGCCAACCATTGTTTATGAATCTCCATCACCTACTCTGGCCAACCATTGTTTATGAATCTCCATCACCTACTCTGGCCAACCATTGTTTATGAATCTCCATCACCTACTCTGGCCAACCATTGTTTATGAATCTCCATCACCTACTCTGGCCAACCATTTGTTATGAATCTCCATCACCTACTCTGGCCAAATATTGTTTATGAATCTCCATCACCTACTCTGGCCAACCATTGTTTATGAATCTTCATCACCTACTCTGGCCAACCATTGGTTATGAATCTCCATCACCTACTCTGGCCAACCATTGTTTATGAATCTCCATCACCTACCTGGCCAACCATTGTTTATGAATCTCCATACTATGGCCAACCATTTTTATGAATCTCCATCACCTACTCTGGCCAAATATTGTTTATGAATCTCCATCACCTACTCTGGCCAACCATTGTTTATGAATCTTCATCACCTACTCTGGCCAACCATTGGTTATGAATCTCCATCACCTACTCTGGCCAACCATTGTTTATGAATCTCCATCACCTACTCTGGCCAACCATTGTTTATGAATCTCCATCACCTACTCTGGCCAACCATTGTTTATGAATCTCCATCACCTACTCTGGCCAACCATTGTTTATGAATCTCCATCACCTACTCTAGCCAACCATTGTTTATGAATCTCCATCACCTACTCTGGCCAACCATTGTTTATGAATCTCCATCACCTACTCTGGCCAACCATTGTTTATGAATCTCCATCACCTACTCTGGCCAACCATTGGTTATGAATCTCCATCACCTACTCTGGCCAACCATTGGTTATAGGCCAAATGCAATGCTCCTATGCTCTTATTGCCGGCTGATTGCTCGGTGTTAACGTCGTTGGTTCATAACAGCAGGACCTGAGTTCGATCCTTAGGTTTTTTTTTTACACCCACATATTCCCCAGTTACTGGGTACCTAGTTGTTAGTGTGGTGCGTTACATGCATCCGGGGAAAGAGGACCGAAGGGCAAAATGATGGCTTTATTGGATTATCCTGGATTACTAATCCTCTGGGATAATCGGAGTAAAATCCTTTGCTTCCGGATTTTATGGTTTACTGCCATCAACGGACACACATGAATGGAGAAAGGACAGTGGCAGAATACGTTTTCACTGTGAAAATGTATCGCTCTATGTAGAGCTTTATTTAAGTAAATATCCGAGAGAGAACAGCGAGAGCTCTACATATACACCTTGCCATTCAGAGCTGAGACATAACACACACAAAAAAAATAATAATACTAGCTCTTCTGTCGCTAGAATGAGATGTTAACTGGCTTGTCAGAGGCAAAGGTAAGACATTTTTCAGCGCTATTAGCTGTCATGGTGGTGATAGGAGCGGGTAATGGTCGTGATGACGAAGTAATAGGCAGTGTAATGGGCGGAAGGCGAGCTAGTGGCGCAGACGCTGCACAAAGGCACTAATTAATTAGCTCAAAGGTCCAAGAAGAAAGAAGGAAGTGGGAGTAAGTCGGGCGGAGGGAGAGGGAGAGAGAGAGAGAGAGAGAGAGAGAGAGGAGAGAGAGAGAGAGAGAGAGAGAGAGAGAGAGAGAGAGAGACAGACAGACAGACAGACAGACAGACAGACAGACACAGACACAGACAGACACAGAGACAGAGAGACAGACAGATAGACACAGACAAATAGATAGACAGTCAGACAAACAGACACAAACACACACACACACACACACACACTCACACACACACTCACACACACAAACACACACTCACACATGCACACACACGAACTCTCAAGACGAACTGGAAACGGGGAAAAAAGTCTGAAAGAGATAACCGAGTTGTAAGGAAATGCATTTTTATTTTTTTTAACGTCATGTGTGTGTGTGTGTGTGTGTGTGTGTGTGTGTGTGTGTGTCCCTCAGTAGCAGACGGAGACTGAATGAAGATGCCGGAAGATCATCCTTGTGTACTCGGAGCGCTGGCGGAAACACGAGAGGGAATCGACGCTTTTTAAGACGCAACCAGTGTGAAAAAGAAGATACATTCTTTCCTCTTTATTTTTTCCAGATGCAAGACGCAATAAATTGAGATGGGAGAGCAAATAAAACCTACATTTTGCAACTCTGTCTCATTTTTCTGTAACATTTGAAAGGTCACTAGCACCATGTTACAAAATGACACGATATCTATTAGTAATAGACATCTCCAGTGAACATTAGAAAGGATAGCCCTTCTAGCATCCAGTCTGTTACTGGGCTTTTGCAACAAAGTCAGTATCCTGGTTCAGTTATCCGACATATTATATAGCTTAAGAGGATTGCAACTGATAGGGTACTAACCAAACAGATATTTAAAAGGTTTATTAACAAAGTGAGAAAATCTAGGGTAGCAAAGTAAATCAAATATAAAGATATTAATTAAGATATCAATTAGGAGGTTAATTAGGAGGGTAGCTCCTACACTGCTCTCATATACAATAAGTCTGTGCTGAGGGCACATATATATAAATGACTCAGAAGTACCATCAGGTACAATGTCAGTAATTACAATAATATATACAAATAAGAATAAATGTGTGTATGAGTGTGCTCCCGGTAACTCTAAGACTCGACTCATCCAGTGTACGACAGAACAACTCTAAAGCTAGCTGCACCAACAAACTGACAATCAGAACAGCTTGATTGTCCAGAAAAATGACCAATTCGCAGAACAGCACTATAACAGGCAACAGCAACACAGCGTCAGGAACAAGGAGATAGAAAATCGACCCTAACTGGGGACCATCAGTAGATCCTCCAAAACAGTCACAAAACTCCCTTTCTACTGAAACTAGGTTCAGCATAAACAATCCCAAACTGTGGCGGTGCACAGATGCCTTATCGAAGTAGGTCCAGAGCTATAGCTTGAGACCTGAGTTTTATCAGATTGCCAATGTGACACACAACCCAGAACAACGTCGAAAATCACTGTCTAGTGTATTCTCTGTGAACAGAGTTACACAGAGTTCTGAGAAGTATGATTCGCCTCACCAACGAATGCATACTCTACCCAACAGAGTCTAATGTCGAGAAAACAAGTAGAAGTAGGAGTGAGGTGTTGACTCGACGAGGGTCAACAGGCCAGAGAGAGAGAGAGAAGAGGAACAACCACCCAGCTCAGGTGTGTTCAGAGACTGACTCCTCCCAACAACTAGACGCTGGCAGCATAACAGTAGTTTGCCAACTCCAAGGCAGTAAAGACACACTCCACAATAATATAAAATATTAGATCCTACCTAATAAATATAGCTAAGTCAAATAATAGTCTAATAATAGTATAAAGCACAATATTAACGATTTAGCTAATATCGATAATATCGGCAATATAAAATTATAGAAAATGGAAATATACATTATATACATTGAGGCCCAATTCTGGGGTCGCAATACACCAACAGCCAGATTAATCAGGCTACCTGGTGGAGTGGTGTGGAGACCGGCAGTGACAGTATGGGAATCAACAAGTGGTAACAGCGAGATGTATCGCTGTTTTCGTCTACCTCAGCCGACCAGGTATCTGGATGAGTGTGTGTTATCCTGGGAGTGGATCACAGGCCTGGGGCTGCAGGGGCGCCTACACCAGCAGTAATTGCCTCAAGCATCAACACAAATATCGTTTATCACGTGTACATCCAACAGGTTTTTCATCTCGTTACCTGGGCAGCAACCAGAGAGAGACAGAGAGAGACAGACAGACAGACAGAGACTGACCGACCGATCGACCCTGTACATAGGAGTGCAAGGGAAAAACAAACAGTAGTAGTAGTTCATCCCGTCTTTATTTCCTATCAACTATCTACTTCTATCTAGAGTACAGATTATCATGTATTATCCAGATGTACCGTCATTTGCAGGAGAGACAGAAGTGTATGGAGTACATGGGCTACAACTCTCATAGGTGCTCATGGCACTCCAGAACTACAACTTGTTGTTACCGTAACGCAGATGGAGGCGCTCCGCTGTTATGACTACCATCACCATTGCTTTTTTTTCTTCTACCACTGCTATTATTATTAATTTGGTTGGTTCGCTTTTAACCAACATGTTTGTCAAACATGTTGGTTGACAACATGATTTCAGTTTTCTCCAGCATAGTATCGAGGTTAATTATTTTTCTTAGTTATGATTAGTTACTCTCTTTTATTTTCCCTTCGTCCATTCCTTGTTTTTTTCTGAAGTTTGAAGACGAACTGGACGACACATTCAAGATGCAATCTAAAAAGAGTGTTATGGAGAGACTATGATTTCTGGTATTTTGTTTACTCTAAATTTCTGGCTATGAAACCTAGCATTGAAACCTGCCATTGGACCTGCCTCGCAGTGTTCCTTCTTTCTTATGTTCTTATGTAAAACTCATAGGCCGGTGCGTTAACCACTCTGCCTGCTGACAACTGGATCTATCAAGATTAATCCAAGTAGGAATATTTTCGTGTATTGTTTGGTGGTCTTGAGGTCGTTGTTTATGATTACTCCAAAACTGCGTTCTTCTTGTTTCGTTTAGTTTATTTCCAAATATTTTGTATTCAGTTGTGAGATTGGTATTTTCAAAATACATTATTCTGATCTTTTCATTATGCAGCCCATCACCTGCGTCTTAGACCCCAGCACCAAACCTCTTCAGGTCACAGAGAATATTCAATCAGCTTTGGATGCATTCTTTCCTCAGTTTTGTCTTCCTCAAATTTTGCAACAATGGATGTTATCTTATCTCAAGATCATATATGTACATTGTGAATTAGATTAAACCACGAATCAATATACATGGAACTCCACTCTTTATAACTAGCTACTCAGACACCGCTCTGTTTATTACTAGTTTCTCTTTCCTGTTCGTGAATAATATAATTAATTTAAGCATTAAATATGTTTGGGTCTGCTATTCGTGTGCCAGTCATTAATAAAATAGCCAAGAAATTTGTCTCCTTTGCCCTTCACCTATAACTTGGCCAGCAATCTTCTATATGGTACTATGTCGATTTTTTTCTCTCTTTTGCAGATCTAAATATTCTATATTTACTGGGACATTTTCGTCTCAAGTTTTTGTATATTAGTAAAAAAAATCGAGTAGGTTAGTCAGGCTTGATTTATTTTGCTAAACTCATTTTGATTTCCGTCTAATATGTTTTGTTATTTTTCAGAAAATATATTCTCGACCATAATGATAGTCTCCAATGGCTGAAATAAAATTGATAAGTTAATGGACGATAGTTGAAAACGCGTCTCATCTCCCTTTTTTTGAAAATTGGAGTAACATTTGCTAGTTTCCATTCTTCTGTCAACAGAAATATAACTAAATCAGGTTATTCCATATTCTAAAAATGCAGAATGCCAGAGCTTATTAATACTGCCTTATGTACAATGGTTACTTCTTAACGCACCTTTCCTGGGTCTTGTATCAGGATCTCAGTCATACTTTACTTAAAGACACTTTCAGATTAATTCATAATATAAGGAAAACAATGCCGCTTCACTGGAGTGGATTTATTTGTCTATAACAGTTTCTCTACAGATTTGTCAGAGCATGATGCATCATTGTCTTAAGATTGTACCAATATCTTTGGCGCGAACGCCACAGATCTTAGTAGAGCAACTAATAAGTCCTTTATTTCGTAATCACAGAGTCAGTCATTGGTAATGACTCACGAAATCGTAATGACACGATTGCAAACAAACCATACCACGGGTGGGGTTCGAACCCGCGGTCACAGAGTCTCAAACCAATGTAACATACAGTTAATCCCACACACAGACAGAAATGAAATATGGAGAATAAATGGGTATTAGTGAACACTGTGACAGACTACGGTATGGAATGAAACTTTGTCCTGGAAATTTGCTTCACCAGCCTCACTTTAAACAAAATTGACATTTAAGCTACATATATCTACTGCATTACAAGATATATGAAGAAAAAGAGAGAGAGAGAGAGAAAGAGAGATAGGGAGAGGGAGAGGGAGACAGACAGAAACAGAGAGAGAGCCAATATGTATCACGGCGGCAACTTCAAAGGCTTGCAACTTCAAAGGCAATTTCATAATGAAAGCTCTGCGGTTTAATTAAAATAAAACGAAGGGCTTCTGCAGTATTCCCCAATTAAACCAAAGGTCGGCCACTTTTCATTCAAGATCATAGTTCAAGCAACTCGTGGCACTGATGTCTCGGGGCGACTAACTGCAACTCGTGGCACTGATGTCTCGTAGCGACTAACTCAACAACGACTGAAACAGATCCAGAGAACAAGAGCGCATATATCCTATGTTCCTATTTTTTTAAACATGGTCCGTCTCCCACCAAGGTAGGGTAACTCAGGTATCTTGCCAAAGGTGTGTAGACATCACAATCCAAATGTCGCATGGAATTTAGCCTCACTATCCCTCTTTCAGAATGCATGCACTGAGCGCCCTGCCTCCAGGGATTAGGTCCTCTTAGCCAATTTTCCTGATTCCCTTCATAAAGATTGCCTTGCATACACCCCAAAAAGACGTCAAATATCACCCGATGTAACACAATCATATATGCCAGCTGGATGCTTAATTAAGCCCATACCACTTTGAACCTCCTACACCCTCTCTCTCCAACCTTTATTGGAAAGACACCTACCTTTCCTTTCTTCCACTCTAGATATATTGACTCTTGGTCATATTCTCTAACCAGAATACCCAAACCACCTTAACTGCCTCAACCTCTCCTCTCCCCTATGACTGATACCTTCTGTAACTCTCAGTCATCTTCTAAATTTATTCTCCATAGGTAAGCTTTTTTCTCGCCACAGACGCCTCAACATTCCACCTAACTTTTTCCCTTCATTCATTCTTCAGTGTATGTTGGCTTTAAGATGCCCATTTGCCGACACGTCTACACCCTGAGATTAAAACTCTTTTACTTTCACCTTGTTCCCTATTTCTATTCTCATATCAAATTTCTCTTTGCTTAAACCTTTTGTTACTCTTATCGCCTTGCTCGTTTCTTTGTTCACATTTGAATATCTTTCTGCTACACTTCCACACTCGTCCAGCATCACTTGCAACTTCTCTTCATAATCTCTCAAACGTAGTCATCATCTAAGAGCATCTGTGTCAGCTCCTACTACAGTTAGATTAATTTTCTTTAATTACACGCCTCTCCTAACACCCCACAACTTATTGCTTTGATAGTCATATTTATAAATATATTAAATATTTACAGGGACATCACATGTATCTGTCTATTGTTTACTGTTATTGAAAAATAATTTTCTCTCTTAAATACCCTAATATGAGTCTTACTCTTCTTCATAAAACATTTTTATTGTCCAAAACTTTTTACTGTCCAAGACACGAGGCCTATCATATGCCTTATATCTACGGTCTTCTGTCTTGGATCCAGTACTTCCTGTCTTAGATCCAGCATCTTCTGTCTTGAGCCCGGTCTCTCCTATCTAGGACTCAGCTTCTCCTGTATTCGAACTTGCATCTCCTATTTTGAATTCAGCATCTAATTTGGACCTAATATCTGCTTTGGACCCAATATCACTTACATTGGTCCCAGTATCTCCTGTCTTGGATCAACCAAACCAAGACCTGGAGTCTACCTGGAGTCTACCTGGAGAGAATTCCAGGGGTCAACGCCCCCGCGGCCCGGTCTGTGACCAGGCCTCCTGTTGGACCAGAGCCTGATCAACCAGGCTGTTACTGCTGGCCGCACGCAGTCCAACGTACGAACCACAGCCCGGCTGATCAGGTACCGACTTGAGGTGCCTGTCCAGTGCCTGCTTGAAGACAGCCAGGGGTTTGTTGGTAATCCCCCTGATGTATGCTGGGAGGCAGTTGAACAATCTTGGGCCTCAACGTGCTAGTGGCACCCCTGCTCTTCATTGGGGGGATGTTACATCGCCTGTCGAGTCTTTTGCTTTCGTAGGGAGTGATTTTTGTGTGCAAGTTTGGTACTAAGCCCTCGAGAATTTTCCATGTGTATATAATAATGTATCTCTCCCGCCTGCGTTCTAGAGAGTACAGGTTTAGGAACTTCAAGCGTTCCCAGTAGTTGAGGTGGTTTATCGCACTTATGCGTGCGGTGAAGGTTCTCTGCACATTTTCAAGGTCAGCAATTTCACCCACCTTGAAAGGTGCAGTTAGTGTGCAGCAATATTCCAGCCTAGATAGAACAAGCGATCTGTAAAGTGTCAACATGGGCTTGGCATCCCTGGTTTTGAAGGTTCTCATTATCCATCCTGTCATTTTTCGAGCAGATGCAATTGCTACATTGTTATGGTCCTTGAAGGTGAGATCCTCTGACATGATCACTCCCAGGTCTTTGACATTAGTTTTTCGCTCTATTGTGTGGTTGGAATTAGTTTTGTACTCCGATGAGATTTTAATTTCTTCACGTTTTCCGTATCTGAGTAATTGAAATTTCTCATCATTGAACTTCATATTGTTTTCTGCAGCCCATTTAAAGATTTGGTTTATGTCTGCTTGGAGTCTTGCAGTGTCTTCAACGGTGGACACTGTCATACAGATTCGGGTGTCATCTGCAAAGGAAGACACAGCACTGTGGCTTATATCCCTGTCAATGTCTGATATGAGGATGAGGAATAGGATGGGAGCAAGTACTGTGCCTTGTGGAACAGAGCTTTTCACAGTAGCTGCCTCAGACTTTACTCTCTTGACTACTACTCTTTGTGTTCTACATGTTAGGAAATTATAGATCCATCTACCAACTTTTCCTGTTATTCCTTTATCACGCATTTTGTGTGCTATTACACCATGGTCACACTTGTCAAAGGCTTTTGCAAAATCTGTGTATATAACATCTGCATTCTGTTTATCTTCTAGAGCATCCAGGACCTTGTCGTAGTGGTCCAGTAGTTGGGACAGACAGGAGCGGCCTGCTCTAAACCCATGCTGTCCTGGGTTGTGCAATTGATGGGTATCAAGATGGGTGGCGATCTTGCTTCTTAGAACCTTTTCAAAGATTTTTATGATATGGGACGTTAGCGCAATTGGTCTGTAGTTCTTTGCTATTGCTTTACTGCTCCCTTTGTGGAGCGGGGCTATGTCTGTTGTTTTTAGTAGCTGCGGGACGATCCCAGTGTCCATGCTCCCTCTCCATAGGATGTTAAAAGCATGTGATAGGGGCTTCTTGCAGTTCTTGATGAACACGGAGTTCCATGAGTCTGGGCCTGGAGCGGAGTGCATGGGCATGTCATTTATTGCCTTTTCGAAGTCATTTGGCGTCGTGGTGATGTCAGAAAGGCATGCGTCTGTCAAGTTCTGTGGCACTCTCATAAAAAAATAATTTAGGTTTTCGATTTTCAGTCTGGTTAGTGGCTCGCTAAAGACTGAGTCATACTGGAATTTAAGTAACTCACTCATTTCCTTGCTGTCATCTGTGTAGGACCCATCCGGTTTAAGTAGGGGCCCAATACTGGTTGTTGTTCTCGACTTTGATTTTGCATAGGAAAAGAAATACTTAGGGTTTCTTTCAATTTCATTTATGGCTTTTAGTTCTTCCCGTGTCTCTTGATTCCTGTAAGATTCCTTTAGTTTTAATTCGATGTTTGCTATTTCTCTGACTAGTGTCTCCCTATGTATTTCAGAGATATTGGCCTCCTGTAGCCGCTCCGTTATTCTTTTTTTTCGCCTGTATAGGGAGCGCCTCTCTCTTTCTAGTTTGCATCTTCTCCTCCTTTTCCTTAAGGGAATTTGCCTTGAGCAAACCTCAAGTACCACAGAGTTAATTTGTTCTAGACATAGGTTGGGATCCGTGATGCTTAGGCAATCTTCCCAGTTTATATCATTTAGGACTTGATTTACTTGGTCCCACCTTATGTTTTTGTTATTGAAGTTGAATTTGGAGAAAGCTCCCTCACGGCTGATCACATTTTGTTGATCTGGGGCTCCCCGCATGCATGTCTGGACCTCTATTATGTTGTGATCTGAGTATATTGTTTTTGATATGATGACATTTCGTATCAGATCATCATTGTTGGTGAAGATGAGGTCCAGCGTATTCTCTAATCTTGTGGGCTCTATTATTTGCTGGTTTAAGGTGAACTTGGTGCAGAGATTTAAAAGTTCATGCATGTGTGAATTTTCATCTGAGCTGCCTCCTGGTGTTATCTCTGCTACCACATTGTTTGCAATGTTCCTCCATTTTAGGTGCCTGAGGTTGAAATCCCCCAGTAGCAAGATGTTGGGGGCAGGAGCTGGTAGATTTTCCAGACAGTGGTCAATTTTCAGAAGCTGTTCCTGGAATTGTTGGGACGTTGCATCAGGGGGCTTGTAGGCAACCACGATGACCAGGTTTTGATTATCGACCTTTATTGCTAATACTTCAACTACATCATTTGAGGCATTTAGTAGTTCTGAACATATAAGTGACTCTGTGATATACAGGCCAACCCCCCCTTTTTGCCTGTTCACTCTGTCACACCTGTATAGGTTGTAGCCCGGGATCCATATTTCATTGTCCAAGTGATCTCTTATGTGGGTCTCTGTGAAAGCCGCAAACATAGCATTTGACTCTGTAAGCAGTCCACGAATGTAAGGTACCTTGTTGTTTGTTGCTGGCTTTAGACCCTGTATATTAGCAAAGATGAATGTAGTTGGATTGGTGGTATGGGGGGAATATTTTTTTCCTGGCTCTAATATCTGTTGTAATGGAGTGGAGGCCACTGACTGTGATTCCACTCCAGAAATGATTGCAGTTGGTGTACAATTTCTGTCATTTCCTGCCAGCTTTTTTTCCTTCCTGTCACTAAAAAACCTCTCTCTCCGGAGTGGCTACGGCTACCCTGATTTTGCCATGGTCTGGATGTTCTGTGTCGCCTCGTACCCTTTAGGTGGTATGCCTGGCAATATAAGTTATAGCACTGTCTTTCCTGAATTGATGTGTGGCACATTTCAGGGTGGAAAAACTTACAGGACGGGAGGTTGCATTTGCCTGTTTTCATATGGGAACAACATTTTCTGGGGTGATCATAATTGCATGTCCCATCTGATTTCCCAGATTTTCCATGCCTGCAGATACCAAGTGCATAATATTCACATAGGCCTGGTTTCCGTTTGCCCTGTTTTTTTGTGACTGTGTTCCCCATTGGTGGGTGTGTTCCTGTCTCATGTCTGTCTTCGTTACTATTGCTAACAATGGAGCCTTCAACTGTTTCCGGTAATTTATCTTCAGTATTTCCCTGGGCATCCCCTTGTTTACTATCTACCGTGTTATTGCTAGTTTGTAACACTGTTTTGTGTGTGTCCTTATCTACACCTGTTTCCCCATCATTTATTTCACTAGAGCTACTGTCCCTCTTCAGGTCACCATCATTTATTTCTCTATTCTTATAGTTACTGTCTACCATTTCAACATCTATACCAGGGGCGGTAGCACCATCTGGCCCAGATCTTCCGTCTTGGACGCAGCCTCCCTTGTCTTGGATCCACCAGCCCCTGTCTTGTTTCATAAAATCCGTATAATACTGACTAATGCATGACTCAAATATGTATGCAATGTTATGCAACTTTATTAAGGAAACGTTTGGGTCATCTCGGGCTATATCAGTTCAATAGCCAGAAAAAAATAATAGAAATACAGTTACGTTGGTGGCAGGTGTAGGAGACCAGGGTTGTTCCATAAGGGAATGTACGGCTTTATCAACCCTACCCGAGTTAGCTTCCCTCTTTAATTAAACTTATAATTTTCATGAAGTGTATTATGTTATGACCTTTATATATTTGCCTCTCTCCTCCTCAGTAATTTTAGATTCAGTTTCAAGTGAGGGAATAAGAAAATGAACATATATTTCACTCACTGAGTGTTAAATGTTTACCCCACTTAAATTTATCTATTGTGGAAACGTCTCTCCACACAATAATGGTGATGATCAGATGTAATCAGTCCATCAGTTTTGATAAGAATAGCATATACGCAGTCATTGATGGTGTCACCTTGGACAAATCCACAGGTGGAAGAAGGTATGCCTATAGGTTTAGGCAAGCGTAGAATTCCCTTGTGTCAAGATCACTAAATGTTGTTGTGTGTACATGAATGGTATACAATACTTACAAGTTGAATTTTTTTATACATGCAACATCTGGGTATCTTTATTGTAGACGTTTCGCCATCCAGTGGCTTTATCAATACAAATTCAACGATATAACTGGAAGACAGTAGAACTATATACAAAAGACGAGGTAATCAGTCCTTCAGTCTTGGAGTTGGTGTGAAGAGCACCGTAGTCATGTAGAATCTGGGGCACAGGCAAGAAGGCTGGCGCTTATATACTGGCGTCAGGTGGTAAGGGACGGGTAGCAGACGAAGACATTGTCACTGTGGAATCTCGTCTACCAGTGTGACACTGTCTAAAAACCTTATAAAATTTACCCATCCTTATTATAACAAGCGCAATTTAATTTAGTCTAATCGAACTAAATATATTTTAGATAAGTTTACAATAATTTAATATACAAACACAATGAAATATATTTTTTTTCGTTAGGTTCAGAATGATTTTTCCGAAATTATTGAATACACAAATTTTCGCTTGTCTTATATGGCAAGATGAGCGTTGCTATTTAAGCCAAATTCGCAAGTTTTACCTAATCGGCACGACATATATATATATATATATATGTCGTGCCGATTAGGTAAAACTTGCTATTTTGGCTTAAATAGCAACGCTCACCTTGCCATATAAGACAAGTGAAAATTTGTGTATGCAATAATTTCGCCAAAATTATTCTGAACATAACGAAAAAAATATATTTCATTGTGTTTGTTTATTATTAAATTAATGTTAACGTATCTAAAATATATTTAGTTGGGTTTGGCTAAATTAAATTGCGCTTGTTGTAAAAAGGTTAGGTAGGTTTTCAAAGTTTCTCTTGGTACAAAATTATAAATTCTTACATTAACATAAATGAAAAAAATATATCTTTAAACGTATAAGAGAAAATTTTAGAAAGGACTTAATTTTAGATGAGTTCTTGCTAATTGACCAGTTTTACCTAATCGGCACGACACACACACACACACACACACACACACACACACACACTTTCGTGACTATTATTTTATAGTTCCTTGATAATGTGAGTAGTCACGAAAGCGCTTGGAATTCCTCTATTTTTCATAGTGGTTGTCTTGCATATATATATATATATATATATATATATATATATATATATATATATATATATATATATATATATATATATATATATATATATGCTAGAATTCGCAGAGCAGGCGAAATATTCACAAACACTGATCTCTGGCCGACGGAGACTCGAACCTACGAACCTCATGACAAGGTACGCAGTGCTTTACCGACCGTACCACACTGGTCCAATACCTTGGCATCCAGCTTTCGCTAGACGTTATTCGAGTCTCCGTCGGAAAGAGATCAGTGTTTGTGAATATTTCGCCTGTTCTTGCGAATTCCTAGCATTGTTAAAATCTCTAGTTGTGTCGATGCATGCAGAGGATGAGATGAAAAGCTGTAAGCCTCCTGCCTGAAAGCTGGCTGCCTTGGAATAACGTCTAGCGAAAGCTGGATGCCAAGGTATTGGACCAGTGTGGTACGGTCGGTAAAGCACTGCGTACCTTGTCATGAGGTTCGTAGGTTCGAGTCTCCGTCGGCCAGAGATCAGTGTTTGATATATATATATATATATATATATATATATATATATATATATATATATATATATATATATATATATATATATATATATATATATATATATATATATTTTATTATATTATTATATTATTGTTATTACGTTGGATTATTATATACATGGCATTTTGAATTAATGGGCTAGAGTTAGTGGACAACTGGGATACCTACCCCGAAATGCATCTAGTATTTTTAAAATTATATTTTCAACAGTTATAAGAATGTTTCTGTTGGCCAATCCTATGCTTCAACTACTAGAACTGTTATTCAAAGCTGCAGGAAAGACAGAAAATGCAAAGAAAAAACAAAAACTTTCAATGGTGAAATTAGACTAACGTAATGTTCAGTGGTAACAAATTTCAACCACTTAGTGTTGATATGGGAATAATGATGAACTCAGAACGAGAACAGAATACAAGAATACAAAGCGCAGGCAGGCCACGTCATAGAACGTAAGGAATAGGTAAAAGATTTAGGGATGATAATATCAGGTGATCTGTAATTTAGGGAACATGACTGGGTAAATGTAGCAGAGACCAGAAAAATGACAGGGCGGATTATGTGACACTACAAAACTAGAAACACAATAGCGATGATGGTACATTTCAAAACACTTTTGCTCTTCAGACTCGAGTATTGTTGTGAAATTACAGTACTTTTAAAGGCAGGAGAAATAGCAGAGCTGGAACATATACAGGGATCGTTTACTGCCTGCATAGAATCAATAAAACTTCCAGGTTCCTGGAAACTCCTTTTTAACTCTTACATTGTTCTCTACACAACTGAAAAGAGAGAGATACTTGATAATATATGAAAGTAGATTACTTGAGGGCTTGGTACCTAATTTGCACAATGACTTAATGACTTTCTGGGGTTTGCAACATGGGAGAAGTGTATTATAAACTCAGAGAACACCTTGTAAACATCCGCTGCCTAAGCATATTTAATCTGTTACCAGCAAATTCCAGAATTATTACAGAAACAAAAATAGAAGTTTTGAAGTTAAAAGTGGACAACTGTTTCTTACAGGCAACTAATCAGCCTGGTGGTAATGGTTATGTAGGCCTACTAGCCGTTAGTACCAATATCGTGAGTGACCAGGCTCGAGGCCAACCAGGCCTCGAGCCAAGCTACAAAATAAGAACCCTCGAAACCGTTCTTAGGTATGTCAGAGGTACTTCACCTGTCTTATGTCTATTTTAAGCATTTTTACTTCATCGTCTATGTTTGCTGGCGTTATAATTTGTGTAGATATATTTGTGTGTTCTAAAGTGCTTTAACAGTGAACGCTCTGTTCTCTTTCCTTCCTCTCTAACGCAAACAACGTGAAAATCATTTCACCGAGCTCCTTTGTAGTCAGTATTGGATTATATGTTTGTTGGCTGTTGATTATACGGGTCTACAGCGAATGAGTTTCTTATAACTAGACATTCTTTACTAAGCTTGGGTCACTGAATACGGAAATGATCCTTAAAATTGCAAATTAGCTCTGTGTATAAAGATATGGACTAATGCCCATTGTTATCTTTGACCTGGGAAGAGAGGAGGGTAAATAATCTGTAAAGGGGAATGGTTATTTTTTATTCAGACACACAATGAGTAATTGTTTAAAGCATACATACGATTTACTGTAACCACAACTCGTAACTGTTTAAAAAAATACATAGTTTCTTTTAGACAATCGATTGTTATTATGTTGACTGTCGATGACAGTAGAACACCACAAACCATAAAGTAAAATGCCTTTTCTCTTTTTTCTTCGAAGCACAAAGTTTTTCAAAGTTTATATATCACTGTTACTAGTCTTTATATATATTGTCTATATATATCACATTACTATTATTATAGTTATTGGGAAAATTTAAATCCGTCGGAATTATGCAGCGACCATGGAACAGAAGGCAATGAAAATTGATCCATGGAGGGAGAGAACAAATTCAGTTCCTCTCTTCAAGAGTCCCTCGCCAGCATCTAGAAATCTACCTAGAGAGCGACACTTCATTTCACAAAGAATCTTGTTACAATAAAGAGCTACAAAAAAAATTCACTGGAAAATCATGTCTGTGTGATGACAGTTTCATCACCATAGCTAGACTCTTTAGGTAAAATATCTTATACTTTACTCATTAAAGTGCTCAAGTGAGAATATCCATCACACTTCTTATCAAGTTTGCAACGTTTAACAATTTTTTTATAAAGTGGCCTCTGGTCGTTCAGATGGAGATATTATCTCTTCTGGTAGGTCAAACACAATTCTGATAGTCGACTACTACTGGACGAAGGAGAAATCCCCTCCATGCATACACAACTACTCGAGTTTGTTTGAAAACACTGGACGAGCAAGGGGAAAATGTTTTCCCCTTTCGGTTAATACACTGAGTGCTATCTGTTGCTGACTCGCTTCCTGACGTCTGCTACTTTCCCTCTCTAGCTCCTTGACATCTGCTGCTGCCCTTCCCTCCCTCCTTAACTTCCGTTATTGTCCCTCCCTCTTTCTTGACGTCTGTCACTATCTTCTCTCGCTTCCTGTCGTCTGTTATTTCCCCTCCATTGCTTTCTGACATTTGTTATTATTTTTCTCTTCTTAACGTATGTTACAATCTCTCGGTCGCTCCTTGAAGTCTGTTACTGACCCTCGATTTACTGTATATACCCTTCTGCCATCTTGTTTTGCAAAATTCTCTCTAAGTGGCCAAACCACCTTAACCGTGTTCTCTATTATGAGCAAGATGACCGTCTCCTCAAGTCTCTGGGGTAGGATCTTAGGACTGCATCTCCCGCCGGTCGAAGTGTGTAATGTGTCTTTGTATCAGGAGGGAAAGGGTTGCTTGTGTACGTATAAAGTGTGAGGGTAACTGAGGCAAGTCAGTATGCCAAGTTGCCATCTAGGGAGGAATTCTCAAACTAGCTTCTCGAATATAGTGGAAAGGTTTACATAGTATAATTAAGTTGCAGATTTTTACAGAGGACTCTTCCGACCGGGTGATCAATAGTGACTTCGACGTGCAAAAGCTCTATCTAGCTCCACTTGCTGGTAAAGTCAGATGTTGCACATGTATGTGTAGTTCTTCATCTTGTCTATATTGTATAGCATTCAATTACAACAAAGTCAGAGTCATATATACGACTTTTTTTCAGGGTCGCAGCTAGTGGCAAGAAGAAACCTTTCAAAATTTCTGATTGGAGAATTCTTTTGACCCCTATGTAATGTGTTTAGCAAGAACGAGCAAGACCTTTAGTATCCATATACCACTTGTCAAACAGCGCATCATTTCACTGAACACGCGCATCGAAGAAAGAATACTTCTAACTCAGATTCCACAAACGTATGATATATTGATCCTCCATTGGTTCAATTGTATATACACTATTTACAGTGTATATAATCTACCCAGAAGTTTTACCAGACAGTTTTCTTATGCAACAATGCAGCACCTGAGGTCTAGCTCTTTGCATTTAACATTGCACTGGAAAATACATTTGCAATTAAAGCAAACCAGTTTATTGATGGAACAGGATCTGATTCTCTATTAAAGGAACCCTTGCTAAGGAATACCAGGGAACGATATGGCTAACATAGTCCAAGACACCTGTGAACGGCAACCAATTCTTCATTTAAAAATAAATCAATGTAAGTCATATTATAAATATCGCTTTAAAACCTAACTAGCTATGACGCTCTTTCCAGCAATATAGCGGATGGTGAGAATGAATGGGTAACATAGTAATGTCGACCGTATCCTTCAAGAATAAATGCTTTCGTGGTGGTGAGGAAAGCTAATGGGATGTAGTTAAAGGAGACTTGTATGAGGCGAGGAGCTTCAGCACTCGTACACCTCAAAGCTCTCCAATACCAACTTCAAAACCAAAAACTCTTTTTATCTGCTAACTTATGCCCACTGATAAGATTTAAACTTAGCAGAAAAGTATGTCACAGGGTTTAAGAAACCACATGTATTGCAGTGCTTGTATTGCAGTGCTTGTATTGCAGTGCTTGTATTGCAGTGCTTGTATTGCAGTGCTTGTATTGCAGTGCTTGTATTGCAGTGCTTGTATTGCAGTGCTTGTATCGCAGTGCTTGTATCGCAGTGCTTGTATTGCAGTGCTTGTATTGCAGTGCTTGTATTGCAGTGCTTGTATTGCAGTGCTTGTATTGCAGTGCTTGTATCGCAGTGCTTGTATCGCAGTGCTTGTATTGCAGTGCTTGTATCGCAGTGCTTGTATTGCAGTGCTTGTATTGCAGTGCTTGTATTGCAGTGCTTGTATTGCAGTGCTTGTATTGCAGTGCTTGTATCGCAGTGCTTGTATTGCAGTGCTTGTATTGCAGTGCTTGTATCGCAGTGCTTGTATCGCAGTGGGAAAAGGAACTGGATGGACGACGAATGAGATGACGGAAATTAGTACTGGTTGTGTCAGGTGGCAAAGTAATTTGTTCTCAAAAACCGAATAAGTAATGACAAAAATAAAGAAAGAAAGCTAATAGTTCACCCATAAGTGAAGACAGCTAATAAAGTGCAAAAGCATGGAACAAATATAGGAAGTGAGGAACAGTAGCAAACAGAGAAGAGGAAGAGCAAGAAGCAAATACAATTTTAGAATGACAAATCATCGAACTGGAAATTTGAACCCAAGTTGCTATACGGTCACCTAAGAAACACAGCTCTTGGGCTGCCTCTTGGCTCCTACAAGACAACTTTACTTGACTCGATTTTACCTACTCCACTCTCTCGTCTAGCGCATACCACTGACCTAAGATGGAAAAAATGCTTTCGAATGTCCATGTGGATCATTGACTTTAGCTGCCAATTATGTCCCCTGGCTCCCTTGTTAGTGGAATTGAGTTTAAGAACGACCTGCCTAGTATAGGCCATTAGGCCTGATGTGGAGTTCCTCTTTTCTTATGTTCTTATTTATGTTCCTTGTCTCACTCTCCCTCTCAAACATCCTATTCTTTTCCATACAACCCGAGTATTTTGTAATAATAATAATAATAATAATAATAATAATAATAATAATAATATTACCTTTATTTACTACAAGTACCTACACAAGGTATACAGGCCTAACTGACATCAATGACATACTACTATACATAAAGCGCCTTGTTATGCAAAGCATTTCGGGCGTCATATTATTACGTTAAAACCGTAATGCATGATCTATATACTAGACTAGATGGGGGCTTAGTGTTGGCATTGAAGAATTGAAGATGAGCCAGACATAAATAGTACATATTTTCTAAATGAATCTTTAAGTTTCCTGAATGTAGATATTTTGGTCTTGAAGAATGTGTTAGAGAATGAATATGGCTGTGAAAGTATATGGATGTAAGAGTTTGTGTGTGAGAGAATGTGACTGCCGGAGAATGTATTAGTGTGGAGAAACTGCGAGAGAAATATAAAAGTGTGGGAGAAAATGAGTAGGTGTGGGTGTGGTGTCAGTGTGTTGAAGTGTGGAATAACTTGTGTATGTAATTACTTATTTAAGTTTTCGGTGAGTTCCTGCCTCCTAACTCCACTGACTGACTTGATTATTATTATTATTATTATTATTATTATTATTATTATTATTATTATTATTATTATTATAATCATAGGGGAGCGCTAAACCTGTAGGATTATACAGCGCATATGAGGGGGGGGGATGTAAAGTATTCATGCTCAATTCAGGGAACCGTAACACAGATTCAGTTCCCTAGATCAAGAGCCCCTCACCAGCGTCACCCCTTGAGGGGTGACTGACTTAATCGAGTCTCGTTATGGTCTATTCATTTTTGAGCTCCTGTTTGGCTAACACTGCCATTCCTCAGCTCATTCCAGTTACGTATAATTGTTATGTTGAAGAAATACTGCCTAACATCCCTGGTGTTGTGTTGCATCCCTGGTGTTGTGTTGCATCCCTGGTGAAGACCATATCTATGACGTAATGGTATTTTTTCAACACGTCGGTCGTCTCCCGCTGAGGCAGTGTGAGTGACCCGAGAAAGGAAAAATATATTTTATAAACTTTTTCTTCCTTTTACCTTTAGAAATTTATAAAAGAGGAGTTACTAATCCCTTGCTCCCGGCATTTAAGTCGCGTTTACGACACACATGGCTTACGGAGGAAGGATTCTTTTCCACTTCCTTTGGAGTTGTGTGGCAATATCTCATTTTATTTTTTTCTCATCTAAAGACATCGGGCTTAAAACTGGCATTTATTCTTCCTAGTTCATTCACATCAGGCATCAGACTCAATGTTTTCCTTTTGCGCTCTTTCAAGCTCAGTTGTTTTGCATTTTGTTAAGTGGAGGTTTACACAGAGGCGCCTCGCTTCACACTCATGCCAGCGTAGCTGGTGTGAGGAAAGAGCCATTGTGGAAGAATCGTTGTCTAGATTCCATAAAGTCAGTTCCATGTTAACAAGCATAGCCTGCTCTATTGATATATTCTGTTTGCTTGTGTGTATGTGTGTGTTTATGTGTGTGTGTGTGTGTGTGTTGGCATGCGTGTGAATGCGCGTTTGCAGCCATGTGTATTTTGCGCGCATGTGTGTTATTGAGCGCGCCCGCAGAATTGCGCGTACGTACGTGCTTGTTTACGTGCAAGCAGAAGGGCAGAGATGCGCGAGAGACAAGGGCGAACGTGTCTCTCGTTTACTTAGTCATGAGGAGGGTTGACCAGAGGTGTGTCCCTCTCTGGCAGGTATTCACAGCACCATCACTGTAAATAAAGCTTGCTGGCTGATCTTTGTCGTTTGTGCATATATCATAGTGTGTGTGTGTGTGTTGAGGGGACGAGAGAACGGAAGTAAGAATGAGAGGCATTAAGAGAGCCGGAGGGAGGAATAGATGGAGAAAGTCATGAGAAAGAGAGAGAGAGAGAGAGAGAGAGACGGGTAGGGGAAGAGATGAAAATTCTGGGAAGGGAGAAAAGCAAGATCGTAGACAAAAAAAGAGGCAGGGGAGAAAGAGAAAGAGAAGGCAGAGAGGAAGAATACACTCTAGATGAATAATTTGTTCCACAGAAAACGCATTAATTGGGATGCATATTCATATATAATTGCTCAGGTAAGAGCACTCAGCCCCAAGCAAGCAAGTAACCTGGCCGTTAGTCAAGGGTATACGTTCAGAGCATATGTACAAGATGTATATCCAGGGTATACATCCAGTGCATACGTCCAGGTCGTATTTCCCGTGTTTACGTCCTGGGCATACGTCTAAGGCATACATCCCTGACATATATACTGGACATGTGTCCTAGGTATATGCGCAAGACAAATGTCCTGGGCATATACCCATGATGTATGCCCAGGACATATACCCTGGGCTTACGTCCAGGGCATACCCATAAGTACGCACTGTGTCTGAGGTTCAGACGGAACTTTCTGTCTTCATTATTATCCTAATTTAATATTCTTACGAGGTTCCGAAATTCAGTTTCTTTAAACTTCCTGCATTTTTTTTCATTTTAAGTTAGGCGAGAGAAATGCATTAAAATCTACACCTGGAAAATTCTGTAGGGATTGGTCACAAACCTGCACGCATAAATCACTCCAAATGAAAACAAGAGGCTTGACAGAGGCACTATTTATATCCAGAGAGAAGTAGAAGTGTAATGAGCACAGTGATATAGAATTTAATGAATATAAGGGACCCAAGACTCTTCAACACTCTCCCTTCGCACATATCTTGATCAGCTGGGGTTGTGCATACGCTGGACTGCGTGCGACTGGCACCAGCAGTCTGATCGATAATGCCAGCTCTCGGGAGGCCAGGTCTAGTATCGGGCCGCGGGGGCGATGGTCCCCGAAAAAGACTCCAGGTAGGCTAGGTTTTGCTAGGTTACGTTTGGAAAATTAATACAAAAAAGCGGTTGTGATATACCTGGCAATGAAATGGCAGCAGAGTGAGAATACACTCATATTGGTACGACTGTCACTCGTGGTGCGAGAATGTGCTTAGACATGTTGATGTTGATCAGCTCAGAGAACTTGACACGTAAGGCTGATAGGACGCCAAGGTCAACATCAGCTCTTATCACCTCATTGTATAAGGCAACAAATATCACCTCATCTCTCTTATCTTTGCTCTGCAATGCGCAAATGATGTTCGGTGAGGTAAGCCGGATGGATGGAATACTTTATTGTTGAAAATAATGAAGGAAAGGTTCAAAATGCAGAGCCAGGTTTTGTTTGGACGCTTCTCTGTGTAGAGCTTGATCAAGCCATAACTTGATAAAGCTCTACACAGAGTTAAACGTATCAATAAAAACTTTTCGTGGGAAAAATATACTGCCTTAGTTCACTTCCCTGACAATTAACTACAGATCAGTGTTACGAGCCTCTCGCAGTATGTGGCAGTTACACGAGGGGAACATTGCTCTCAGAGTCGAACGCTCTTAAGCCAACTTATTGAACCACTGCATTACATACGAATATATTAATATATATATATATATAGGAAAAACTGGATATTGACTTGGGGGAAAGAGGCCGAAAACCTCACTCTAAGAGAAAGACCTAGGGGTTTCGCTCACAGAAAGCCTTATCAAGATTTCGTATCATAACTTGATTAAGCTCTGCTTGAGGGAAGCATTGTTAAAATAGAAGCCTGTACTCTTATCATATATCTCTTCACCTCATTGGAGGGATATGTGGCCATTTGTTTTGGAAATGTAGGTTACAATTATATCCCATCTTTACGTCGTAAGCTCCTCTCTTTTTATATGTGCGGGTTGTGTGTGTATAGCCCATCCATCTTCCTGCCATAGGAATACGCCTGGTTTTCATGTCACTTTCTGTGCTGCTACCTGTCGGCGGTTGATGGGACACTCAGGCAGCCGACAAGTCGCTCACTCAACGGTGCTCTCAGAAATTAAAGGTGCCTACACCTGCTACCTCCGACTCCCATAGCTTGGCTTCGGCATATGGCTTCTCCTGACCTGTATATCTGACAATAAATCGCACGATACCATGAAGAAAACTTCAGAGGAAATGTCAGACGATATTTCGTTCGGTCCTAGACCCTTATTAAGATGCGACTTGATAATGGTCCAGGGTGAACATAAACCTCGCCTAAAGTCGATGCTGTTTGGCACCGTGGCCGTCGTGCACCCTGGCCGTCGTGCACCCTGGCCGTCGTGCACCGTGGCCGTCGTGCACCCTGGCCGTCGTGCACCCTGGCCGCAGTGCACCCTGGCCGCAATGCACCCTTTCCGTCGTGCACCCAGGCCCCAGTGCACCCTGGCCGTCGTGCACCCTGGCCGCAGTGCACCCTGGCCGCAGTGCACCCTGGCCGTCGTGCACCCTTGCCGTCGTGCACCCTGGCCGTCGTGCACCCTGGCCGCAGTGCACCCTGGCCGCAGTGCACCCTGGCCGCAGTGCACCCTGGCCGTCGTGCACCCTGGCCGCAGTGCACCCTGGCGCAGTGCACCCTGGCCGTCGTGCACCCTGGCCGCAGTGCACCCTGGCCGCAGTGCACCCTGGCCGCAGTGCACCCTGGCCGCAGTGCACCCTGGCCGCAGTGCACCCTGGCCGCAGTGCACCCTGGCCGCAGTGCACCCTGGCCGTCGTGCACCCTGGCCGCAGTGCACCCTGGCCGTCGTGCACCCTGGCCGCAGTGCACCCTGGCCGTCGTGCACCCTGGCCGCAGTGCACCCTGGCCGTCGTGCACCCTGGCCGCAGTGCACCCTGGCCGTCGTGCACCGTGGCCGTCGTGCACCCTGGCCGTCGTGCACCGTGGCCGTCGTGCACCGTGGCCGTCGTGCACAGCTGTAATACCTGCGTACCTTTGGTTAGCTTCCCAGGTACAGTGTTATGGAAGACCTAAGACCTACTCAACCCTATGCAGGTTCAACCTATGAAAATGACTGCTCTTTAACCTCTCAGTTATAAGAGATGCGTTCCGCTGCAACTGTAAAAAAAAATTCCGAAAATGATTTCTAGAAAACATGATGTAAATACAGAAGCTGGTACTAGAGGGAATACAATAAACGTAGCACCTAGTATTGAAGTGCATTTACTAGGAATGGAATATGGCTCTTCGATGACTTATAAAAGAAATTTGGTTATTTTTTTTGCTGTCGGTACTGCCATGGTCCACCATAATGCCACTCAGGCCAGCGGTCGCTACTGCCATGGTCCACCATAATGCCACTCAGGCCAGCGGTCGCTACTGCCATGGTCCACCATAATGCCACTCAGGCCAGCGGTCGCTACTGCCATGGTCCACAGAATTCAGCAGAGGTAAGCCGGCAACCATTGCTGCCATGGTCTACCATACAGCCATCAGGTACCCCACCTTCCCCTTTTAGTAAATTAACACACTAAATTACCCCCGTCTCGTATACAGTGACGCACCCCATCCATAGTGACGCACCCCATCCATAGTGATGCACCCCATCCATAGTGATGCACCCTATCAACAGTGACGCATCCCATCCAAAGTTACGCACCCCATCCACGTTCATAGTGACACACGCCATCCACAGTGACGCACCCCATCCACAATGAGGCACACCATCCATAGTGCCGGCACCTCTAAAGTCCGGTTATCCTGTGATAAAAGACTCTTGTCAGCAGCTTCCATGATGAATGAACCGACAATAACACAGGAGACACACAACACCTTGTAGACTATATGGCGACCATCAGCTGCAGTCAATTTACTGTTAATTCTCTCTAGATATTAAAATTTAAACTAGGTTGAGGCAGTCTAGTAACACCGATCAGTTGTTGAAAGAGAAAAGTTTGCTTAGAGTAAATGTCACACACTGTGTTTACGTATTTCTCTTCACAAGGCTATACCTGTCAATCACCTGATATACATCTGGAGATACCTGGAAAGGGTTTCGGGGGTCAACGCCCCCGCTGCCCGGTATGAAAAGAGAGCTATGATCAAAATTTTGTTGGAGGGAGAAGAGGAGAGTAGGGGAAAGGGAAGGAACAAGAAAGTGGAAGTGAACTGGAGAGAGATACGAAGAGGTACGATAGGAGCAGGGAGATTAAAGTTGGGGCGAAGGAGGGTGGGAGAGAGGGATTAGGAAAAATACAAGAGGGCGAGGCGAGACAAAAATGGAAAGGAAATAATGGGGACGGGGAAAGCAAAGGCAGAAAGGGATATACAAAAAATGGAAAAAAGCGGAAGAGAGGGACACGGAAAAGGGTAGAGAAAAAAATAGAAGAGAGGGAGGGAGGGCTCTAAGGAAGGGAACAAAGAAGTAAGGAAATATTGATGGCGGTACGAAGGGATTGAGGAGCAGAGAAAGAGGGAAGAAAGGCGAAAAAATGGAATGAGAGAAGAAGGGGCACAGGAGAAAAGAAAGGAATGAAAGGTGGAAGTTAGCAAGGAGGAAATGAAACATAATAAGAGAAAGCGTATGGGAGATTGGATCGACATTATTGGTTTAGTATACACCTCTTAGCCAAAAATGTAGGCATGTCATGGCTCTCATGGCTCCAGGTATATTAGCGAAGGCTCCTGGGCGTTTACTTTCACCTTGACTTAAAGACTGTGCAGTAATGTCACACTAGTCATGATGATCATTCCCATCGTCATTATGTGATGGGTAGTCACCCTACAATACCCGCCATGTGGGCTAGAGTCAAAGTAACACAAAGGTCACAAAGGTCACTCTGGCACCAGGAGTAAGAAAGCTTACCGACGAAGCGGTTGAGACTTTCCGAACCAGTTCATGACAGCTCCTTCTTCCCGTCAACCACCCGTCAGCTCATGCAGCTCTTCCTTCCCGTCAACCACCGCGTCCAGCTCATGACAGCTCCTTCCTTCCCGTCAACCACCGCGTCCAGCCATGAACCCCTCCCGTAAAGCGTCCAGCATGACAGCTCCTTCTCCCGTCAACCACCGCGTCCAGCTCATGACAGCTCCTTCCTTCCCGTCAACCACCGCGTCCAGCTCAGACAGCTCCTTCCTTCCCGTCAACCACCGCGTCCAGCTCAGAAGCTTTGCAAGTTCCAGCTCTAGCTCCTTCCTTCGTCAACCACCGCGTCCAGATCATGACAGCTCCTTCCTTCCCGTCAACCACCGCGTCCAGCTCATGACAGCTCCTTCCTTCCCGTCAACCACCGCGTCCAGCTCATGACAGCTCCTTCCTTCCCGTCAACCACCGCGTCCAGCTCATGAAAGCTCCTTCCTTCCCGTCAACCACCGCGTCCAGCTCATGACAGCTCCTTCCTTCCCGTCAACCACCGCGTCCAGCTCATGACAGCTCCTTCCTTCCCGTCAACCACCGCGTCCAGCTCATGACAGCTCCTTCCTTCCCGTCAACCACCGCGTCCAGCTCATGAGAGCTTCTTCCTTCCCGTCAACCACCGTGTCCAGCTCATAAGAGCTCCTTCCTTCCCGTCAACCACCGCGTCCAGCTCATGACAGCTCCTTCCTTCCCGTCAACCACCGCGTCCAGCTCATGACAGCTCCTTCCTTCCCGTCAACCACCGCGTCCAGCTCATGACAGCTCCTTCCTTCCCGTCAACCACCGCGTCCAGCTCATGACAGCTCCTTCCTTCCCGTCAACCACCGCGTCCAGCTCATGACAGCTCCTTCCTTCCCGTCAACCACCGCGTCCAGCTCATGACAGCTCCTTCCTTCCCGTCAACCACCCTGTCCAGCTCATAAGAGCTCCTTCCTTCCCGTCAACCACCACGTCCAGCTCATGACAGCTCCTTCCTTCCCGTCAACCACCGCGTCCAGCTCATGACAGCCGAGAATAGAATTTATGCTGCCTGGTCTTAAAAGACTTTCTTTTCTCGTCTGAAGTATAAGAAAAAAATTACGTCCCCGGGGAAATTATTCGAGAAATGGTTCCAGATTTACATATTCCTCTTAGTTACATGGCAGATAAACTCTGTCCTGAAATATTTTTTTTAATTCTTTTTCTGATTTACATCCTATGATATTCATTTCTAATTTATGATCATAAAGTTCTATCACTAAGCAGAATATATGATGTTAGTGTAATATTTATGTAATGAAATGTATCCCTCAAACAATTGTCTTTTAATGATGGGGGATAGTAAATATTATTATTATTATTAGTAGTAGTAGTAGTAGTACTAGTAGTAGTATTTTTATTAGAGGGAAATGCAAAACCCGTTGCGATCATACTGTGTGTGGGGAGTGGGGAGGGTATCAGGTTTGAAGGGAAGCATAGTTCAAACTCTTTGGATTAAAAGCTTTTCACCAACATGAAGGCATCTCCCCTTAAAACGTAGAAGAAAAAGACAATGCCAAGATGACTTCAAAGAGAAATAACAAGACTTCTCCCTCAAGTCCTTTAATTCTCTTCTCAATGGCTATGGGTTCCTGGCGTGAGAGGTGTTTTACACACACACACACACACACACACACACACACACACACACACACACACACACACACAGCACCAGTTTGGAACCCACACCTGGTCAAGCACGTCAAGAAATTAGAGAAAGTGCAAAGGTTTACAACAAGACTAGTCCCAGAGCTAAGGGGATTGTCCTACGAAGAAAGGTTAAGGGAAATCGGCCTGACGACACTAGAGGACAGGAGGGTTAGGGGAGACATGATAACGACATATAAAATACTGCGAGGAATAGATAAGGTGGACAGAGACAAGATGTTCCAGAGAGGGGACACAGAAACAAGGGGTCACAGTTGGAAGTTGAAGACTCCTATGAGTCAAAGGGATGTTAGGAAGTATTTCTTCAGTCATAGAGTTGTCAAGAAGTGGAATAGCCTAGAAAGCGACATAGTGGAGGCAGGAACAATACATAGTTTTAAGACTAGGTTTGATAAAGCTCATGGAGCAGGGAGAGAGAGGACCTAGTAGCAATCAGTGAAGAGGCGGGGCCAGGAGCTATGATTCGACCCCTGCAACCACAAATAGGTGAGTACAAATAGGTGAGTACAAATAGGTGAGTACACCCTTCCCCCCCACCAGCCAGCACCACCCATCCTGCAAGTCCAATTCCACCACTCCTCCCGACCCCCACTCTCCCGACATTACCAAGACACCAGTGATATCTGATATCACTATTCTTGAATAGAAAAGACCTCAGAAGTGTTTATAGTCACGTTACCCTATCAGCTGGATTGGGCAAGTTGGTGGTCATACACAGTCTTCATACACTAACCTTCGTGGGTGACGTTTGTGACTTGTGGAACAAATAAGGAACAAAATAACATTGTTTCCACAGACCACACAAGGCATCTGTCCGGACAAGAATTTGTTAGATAAGCACATGTATCAATTATTTTTATTGTGCAAGTCATAAGTTCACAGCACCTCGGGTGATGCTTACACCCCCCGTCCCATTTCCCGGAGCACAACACCATCTGCAGCTCCAGTATCTGCCACTCCCTACGAGCCCCGTGGAGCGGGGAAGGTGGCAGTCCAAAGGCCTAGCTTCTCCCTACGAGCCCCGTGAGGGGTGGGGATTGGGGCTAGGTTTAGGAACAATGGTCCCAGAACAAAATAAAAAGAATACATACGTCTTCCCGAGGGAAGACATTTTGAATATATGTAACACTTCCCCAATGGGGAGCCAAGGTCGGGTCACCAATGGGGAGTCAAGATCGGGTCATCAATGGGGAGCCAAGGCCGGTTCACCAATGGGGAGTCAAGGCCGGGTCACCAATTGGAAGAGACCCAGGCTGGCCATACCGGCGAACCTCATCTATCAATCAATTAAACCCCCGTCCTAAATCCTAAACAGAAAGTTCTAGATTTATATTTTTTTTAATTTAGCTTTGATTAGGCTTTATTATCTAATAATCAAAATAAACCTATTTTAACGCACCTCCACAACAATATGAACAGACCTCGTTTTTTTAATTAATTAACCCTTTTGGTTTCTTTTACGCGTTCCAATTACAGTTTCATTTCTTAGTGTCATGACATCCGATATTTCATTAACTGATTCATAGACAACAGTCTTTCCAACACCAAAACATCACTGAATGACAACGTCAGTGTTGGTAAAGTGCAGGTGTCGGACGTCTGCTTCACCACATGGAACATCTATTTATATTACTTTCAACAATTACATATTATCCGTTTTACTTAAAATTACACATGTTTTAGGGCAATCATTATTGTTTGTAATAGTAGTAGTAGTAATATAATCAGAGGAAAGCGCTAAAAACGAAGGCTATCAGGTTTGATATTGGGTAAGGAAGGTCTGGTCTACTTCAATGGATTAAGAACCTCTCACTGGCATAAAGCGCCATCATTGAAGGGTATAATAAAAATAAATGATTGCCAACTATTTACCCGAGGCGAAATGCTGGCTAAACCAGCGAGTGAGGGTGTTGGTGCTGTGTTGTCCCCTGATCACTGCTAGCCACTTCGCAGGCGGAGTTTTTCGACAGAAATGCGATCAAAGACACACTGCCACTTTGTGTTTGAACAGCCTTTTGCACAACACGTATCAGGAATCTCAAAATCCTTGAAATAAACACTGCCTTGTCGACACCCACGAAAGGTAAACAGTTGGAAGCTGGATGTTGAAAACTCAGATGAGTTAAAGTGATGTTAAGAAGTATTTCTTTAGCCTTAGATTTCTCAGGAAGTGGAACGATCTGGCGATTAAAGTGATAGAAGCGGGATCCATACATAGCTTTAATAAAGAAATACAAAAAGGCTCTTGAAGCGCCAGGAGGGAGTGGACATTGTAGCGACCAGCGAAGAGGCTGGGTCAGGAGCTATGACTCGACCAGAGCAACCACATGTAGGTGAGCACCCATTAGACCGCCAGTATGCCAGACGCTCTCTCTGCTGACAAAACTTGCAGCAAGCTGGTGACTTAAGAGATATAACGAGAAAATAATCCCTGACTTTCAAGGAACAATGAAATGTACCCAGCAAGCAAGATCGCAATCAAATAAGAATTCAAGAAAAAGACATCGCAAACACCACTGAGTGCCAAGCACTAGCAACACAAAAGGGAAAACCGAAAATAGTAAATGTTATCAAACTAACCCAGAGAGATTGCGACGTGAAGGACCCAGAGAGGGGAAATACTGACTCTGCCAACCCACTCGGGAGGAAGGGGAAAACTAGGAGACTAGGTGCTGAAATGAGGGGGGAAAGACTGGAGGACTAGGGGTCCAAATGAGGGGGGAAAGACTGGAGGACTAGGGGTCCAAATGAGGGGGGAAAGACTGGAGGACTAGGGGTCCAAATGAGGAGGGAAAGACTGGAGGACTAGGGGCCAAATCAAGGGGAAAAGACTGGAAGACTAGGGGCCAAATGAGGGAGAAAGACTGGAAGACTAGGGGCCCAAATGAGGGGGAAAGACTGGAAGACTAGGGGCCCAAATGAGGGGGAAAGACTGGAAGACTAGGGACCCAAGTGAGGGGGAAAGACTAGAAGACTAGGGGCCCACATGAGAAAAAAGACCTAATGATGAAGGACCCCCCATGGGATGGAACTAATGGAAAATAGTGACTCACGTCGGGGAGTAACCAACTTGGTTGAAAAAAAAATTTAAAGGTGAGAGACACATATTGGGGAGATAATGCTAATAAACGAGGGATCTCCATGAGGAGGCAAGACAAGGAGAGTAGGTACCCTCATGGGAAGAAAATACTGAGTGACGAATAATCCACATGAGGTGGAAAATATCAAGAGAATAGAAACCCAAGTGCGGTGGAAAATATGGAGAAACAAGAAACCCAAGTGCGGTGGAAAATATCGAGTGACGAAAGACCCACATGAGAAAAAGTAAAATTAAGTGACGAATGACTTACATGTTCAAGAAAATAATAAATGAGGAGAGACCTACATGAGGAAGAAAATACAGCATAATGAGGGAGCCACATAAGGAAGAAAATTCCGATTGATGACGGATCAACATAGAAAAGAAAATAGCTAGTGGTGTGTAACCGACTTGAAGAAAATAGTGAGTTATGAGGGACACACATCGGAAAAAAAATAGTGAGTGACGAGGCACCCATATAGGGAAGAAAATAGTTAGTGTGATGGTGATACTTTCTAGTGAGGCGCAGTGTGGTACTGCTAGTGTCTTGTGGCTCTACTGATTGTTTTGGTGATACATATTGTTGTGGTGCTAGTATCTCTTGATACAGATTGTTTTTGTGCTAATATCTCTTGACATAGATTGTTGTGGTGCTAGTACCTCTTGATGTAAAAGATTGTTGTGGTGCTAGTACCTCTTGATGTAAAAGATTGTTGTGGTGCTAGTACCTCTTGATGTAAAAGATTGTTGTGGTGCTAGTACCTCTTGATACATATTACTGTGGTGATAGCATCTCTTGATACAGATTGTTGTAGTGCTAGCAGCTCCTGATGTTACAGATTGTGGCGGTGTTAGTATCTCATTATGTTGCAGATTGTGGCGGTGTTAGTATCTCTTGGGGCTACTGAAGTGGGTGGTGCTGGTGTTTCTTTGTGGACCGGTAAGCCAAAGGAAGTCCTCCGTCAGGTGATCGAAACCTTCAGCGTCAGGAAACACTTGTCTTGTTTCCTGACAAACATTATACCTATCCTGATTGTGGTGGTTCTAGTATCAGTAGAAGTAACTGATTATACTGTTAGGATGTCTTGCTGATTGTTTTGGTGCTAGTACCTTCTGATGCTACTGATTGTAGTGGTGCTAGTATCATTTGAAGTTACTAATTGTGGTCTTGCTAGAATATCTTTACTGAATGTGTGCTAGTTTCTTGTGACGCTACTGTGTGGTACTGCTAGTTTCTTGTGACGCTACTGTGTGGTGCTGCTAGTTTCTTGTGACGCTACCGTGTGGTGCTGCTAGTTTCTTGTGACGCTATCGTGTGGTGCTGCTAGTTTCTTGTGACGCTACCGTGTGGTGCTGCTAGTTTCTTGTGACGCTATCGTGTGGTGCTGCTAGTTTCTTGTGACGCTACCGTGTGGTGCTGCTAGTTTTTTGTGACGCTACTGTTTGGTGCTGCAAGTTTCTTGTGACGCTAATGTGTGACGATTCTAGTTTCTTGTGACGCTACTGAGTGGTGCTGCTAGTTTTTTGTGACGCTACTGTGTAGTGTTGCTAGTTTATTGTGACGCTACTGTGTGGCGGTTCTAGTTTTTTGTGGCACTACTGTGTGGTGCTGCAAGTTTATTGTGACGGTACTGTGTGACGGTTCTAGTTTCTTGTGACGGTACTGTGTGGCGGTGTTAACATCTTGTGACGGTACTGTGTGGTGCTGCTAGTTTCATGAGACGCTACTGTGTGGTGCTGCAAGTTTATTGTGACGCTGCTGTGTGGTGCTGCTAGTTTCTTGTGACACTACTGTGTGACGGTGCTGCTAGTTTCTTGTGACAGTACTGTGTGGTGTTGCTAGTTTCTTGTGACACTACTGTGTGGTGTTGCTAGTTTCTTGTGACAGTACTGTGTGGTGTTGCTAGTTTCTTGTGACACTACTGTGTGACGGTGCTAGTTAGGTATCCCAGAAGGAGGACTTTTAAGTGTTCGACAGATTTTTTTTCCTTACTCTGGCTTTTCATTTTTATGTTCCTAATTAATCGAGAAGACCTTTGTTAGGTACCTGGGAACGTTCAAAAATGGAGTCAGTCTGCAGGTACAGGTAGAGATTTGCATCTTATGCATACAAAGTGGGATATTTTTTTCAAAATATATCACATTACATAAATTTTAGTATACTTCTGAACGACTTTAATAATGGCTGATGTACCTTCAGACCATGAAAGAACCCATTAACGTTTATGTTCATCCATTAACTTTCACCTACACCTTTTAACTTACGGCTGGAAAAGTATACTGATACAGCCTCTAGTGATGCAACGTTTCCTCAGATTCTTCAACTGTATTTGTGTTTACCTACTCCCATTAACTTTTACCTACTCCTATTAACTTTTACCTACTCCTATTAACTTTTACATACTCCCATTAACTTTTACCTACTCCCATTAACTTTTACCTACTCTCGTTAACTTTAACCTACTCCCATTAACTTTTACATACTCCCATTAACTTTTACCTACACCCATTAACTTTTACCTACACCCATTAACGTTTACCTACTCCCATTAAGTTTTACCTACTCCAATTAACTTTTGTGTTCAAACATATTTTTTAGAGTAAAATAATTAAAAAAAACTTGGAATGGTTGGAAAAGGCGCCATAACTGAAAAAAATGCCTTTTCTTGTTTTCCTGAGTGCCATAAATCCACTTCGTTAATTTTAGTGAATAGAAACACTGATTTACATTCAATATTTACTAAAGAATGCCTCTATAGAGAGGCTTCAAAATATTAAGTATGATGCAGTCTATAAGGAATGTAGAATGAATGTAGATCTCTGTTCGTGAAAATTTGAAATTTTACTTGAGTTAAAAAATTCCGAATCAGTGCAATCAGATTCATGTCTGAAGAATGCCTTTTCCGATCGGGTTCAAATTTTGTAGCATTGGTGGACTTTATTATATACAAGCTTGGCGGTCGCTTCGTTCAGTGTAAATTTCAATTTGCCAAATTTATTGATTATACCGTTTTTCATGTAATATGTAAAGAATATTTTTTATTATTAGCTTACAAACATTAAAACTTTGTGTATATTAATTAATGAATTAAATGGAATGTGAAGGACAAAAGAAAATTGAAAAATCGTGTGTTTTTTAACGTTTTTGAGTAGTGTGACACTCATAGTGATTCAGACTTTCTGTTTTCTCTTTATATTCTCAAAAACTCTTCATTTTCTTCCTCCTAATTTATTATTTATATCTGTAAAATGCTTTATTCGATCAGATTCAGATTATCAAAGCTGGTGAAGCAACTAATGAGATTGACACAGTAAAATGTCCATTTACCTAACATTTTGTTGTTAATTCTACAATTATTACAAAAATGAGACGTCTAACATGTGTGGATTCACTGTGATCAATGTTAAATAACTGGATGTTAAATAACTGGAGAATGCCTCACCTGATCGTTTTCAAACTTTCAACTTTAGTGTGTCTTACTGAGACACTGACATGTAATTTTCCTTGGCTTTATTGCTTCTAATTTACTAATTTTATGAACAAAAATATTGGAATATCAGTATTAAGCTGAAACACTAAACAAACTTAAAAGAAAACAAATATTATGAAGCTAAACTACGATGATTTTTAGGCAATTAACTTTACCATCCAGGTGATATTTTTTCGAAAATCTTCAACGGATATTAAATATTAAAATTCTTATTAGTATTTTTTTTTTTTACATTATTATGATCTATTGGTGTTTCCGTGACATAAATGAGGGAACAAACTCCCGGAAAAATACTAATTTCTTACACACAAAATTATCCGATTGACTTTTGCAAGTAATTAAGTGTGTGTGCTTACACACACACACACACACACACACACACACACACACACACACACAGGAGCTATGTCTCGACCCCTGCAACCACAACTAGGTGAGTACACACACACACACACTAGTGCAAAAGCTGGAGGACCAGGCAGGGATAACAGGGAAGGCACTACAGTTGATCAGGGAATACCTGTCAGGAAGACAACAGCGAGTCATGGTGCGTGGTGAGGTGTCAGAGTGGGCGCCGGTGACGAGTGGGGTTCCACAGGGGTCATTCTTAGGACCGGTGCTGTTTCTGGTATTTATGAACGACATATCGGAAGAAATAGACTCCGAAGTGTCCCTGTTTGCAGATGATGTGAAGTTGATGAGAAGAATTCAATCGGACGAGGACCAGGCAGGATTACAAAGGGATCTGGAGAGGCTGCAAGCCTGGTCCAGCAAATGACTCCTGGAGTTCAACCCCACCAAATGCAAAGTCATGAAGATTGGGGAAGGGCAAAGGAGACCACAGACGGAGTACACACTAGGGGGCCATAGACTACAAACCTCACTCAAGGAAAAGGATCTTGGGGTAAGTATACCACCGGCCACATCTCCGGAGGCTCACATCAACCAAATCACTGCTGCAGCATACAGGCGCCTAGCAAACCTAAGAACAGCATTCCGACATCTTAATAAAGACTCGTTCATGCCTTTGTACACTGTGTACGTCAGGCCCATATTGGAGTATGCAGCACCAGTTTGGAACCCACACCTATCCAAGAATGTAAGGAAGCTGGAGAAAGTGCAAAGATTTGCAAAAAGACAAGTCCCGGAGCTAAGGAGTATGTCCTACGAGGAGAGGTTAAGGAAGATCGACTTGACGACACTAGAGGACAGGAGAGATAGGGAGGATATGATAACGACTTATAAAATACTGAGGGGAATTGACAAGGTGGACAGAGACAGGATGTTCCAGAGGTGGAACACAGCAACAAGGGGTCACAGTTGGAAGTTGAAGACTCAGATGAATCACAGGGACGTTAGGAAGTATTTCTTCAGTCACAGAGTTGTCAGGAAGTGGAATAGTCTGGGAAGTGATGTAGTGGAGGCAGGATCCATACATAGCTTTAAGAAGAGGTATGATAAAGCTCATGGAGCGGAAAAAGTGACCCAGTAGCGGCCAGTGAAGAGGCGAGGCCAGGAGCTATGACTCGACCCCTGCAACCACAACTAGGTGAGTACACACACACACACACACACACAAACATGCTTCTGCACATGTGTGCATAATGGACAACTGTGCATAGGCACATGCACTTACAAGGAAACACACGCATGTATAGGTACATGGATACAAATGTATACTCACACGTATACATATGCTCATCGCTTACACATACGCACGAACATACATATTCATATGTATTCAGAAGCAGAAGAGTACATTCCTATATACTTGCATACGCAAACATGCATACACACAAGAATGCATACTCACCATATAAATATTTATACATATAAATTTGCTCATTCATTTTTTATTTTCACATCGGCCGTTTCCCACCAAGGCAGTGACCCGAAAATGAAGAAACACTTTCAACATCATTCACTCCATCACTGTCTTGCCAGAGGTGTGTCTACACTACAGTTAAAAAATTATAACACATCAATACCCCTCCTTCAGTGTACAAGCACCGTACTTCACACCTCCAGGACTCAAGTCCGGCTAACCGGTTTCCCTGAATCCCTTCATATATGTTACTTTGCTCACACTCCAACACCACTTTAAGTCAAAAACTATTCGTCTCCACTCCTATCTAACACGTTCACGCACGCTTGCTAGAAGTCCAAGCCCCTCGCACACAAAACCTCTTTTATCCCTTACCTCTCAACCCATCCAAGGATGACCCGTACCCCGCCTTCCACTACAGATTTAAAGGCCCTTCAAGACATTCTATTTTGTTCCATTTTCTATAAATATCCGAACCACCTCAACAACCCTTCTTCCACCCCTTTCGAAATCCCGCACCTCCTTCTAATCTCCAAGCTACGGATTCTCTGCATTATATGCACGTGGCACATTGCCCTCAGACACGACATCTCCACTACCTCCAGCCTCCTCCATGTTGCAACATTTACCACCCATGTTTCACACCCACATAAGAGCGTTGGGACCACTATACTCTCATACATTCTCCTCTTTCCTTCTATGGATAACGTTCTTTGTCTCAACAGACTCCTCAGAGCTCCACTCACATTTTTCCCTTCATCAATTCTATGATTCACCTTGTCTTTCATAGACCCATCTGCTAACAAGTGAACTCCTAAATATCTGAATACATTCACTTCCTCCATACTCCCTCCCTCCAATATGATATCCAGTCTTTTATTACATTTTTTTTTGTTGTTATCCTCATGACCTTGCTCTTTCCTACATTCACTTTTAATTTTTTTCTTTTCCATTCCTTTCCAAACTTGTTGCCCAATCCACATACCACGGGTGGGGTTCGAACCCGCGGTCAGAGGTCTCAGAACTCCAGACCGTCGCGTAAGCCACGGCTTACGCGACGGTCTGGAGTTCTGCTCTCTGACCGCGGGTTCGAACCCCACCCGTGGTATGTGGTTTGTTTGCAATCGTGTCATTACGATTTCGTGAGTCGTGTTGCCCAATCTCTGCAACTTCTCTTCAGAATCTCCCAGAAGCACAGTGTCATCAGCAAAATGCAGCTGTGGTAATTCCCACTTCGTGTTAGATTCTTTATCTCTTAATCCCACGTTTCTTGCCAACACCCGAGCATTCACTTCCCTTACAATCCAATCTATAAATATATTGAACAACTATGGTGACATGACGCATCTCTGTATAAGGCTTACTTTGACTGGGAAATAATCTCTCTCTCTCCTAAATATTCTAACTTGAGCCTCACTATCCTCATAAAAACTCCTAACTGCTTTCACTAACGTACTATCTATTGAATACATTTTGCAACATCTGCCACATTGTTTCCCTATACACCCTTACATACTTCCAAATTCATAAATACAACGAAAACCTCTTTACCCTTATCTAAATACTATTCACGCATTTGCTTCATTGTAAATACTTGGTCTATACTCCCCAATCTTCCTGAAGCTTCAATATTAACTCTGCCATACGCTTTACTAAGTATACTTAACAGGCTTATTTCCCTATAATTTTTACACTCTTATGTCCCCTTTGCCTTTATACAAAGAAACTATGCATGCTCTTTGCCTGTCCCAAGGTACCTTCTCTTCTTCCACACATTCTTTGAATAAAAGCACTAACCATTCCAAAAGTATATCCCCACCTGTTCTTAACATTTCTATCTTTATCCCATCAATTCCAGCTGCCTTACCCCCTTTCATTCTACCCACTGCTTCACGCACCTTCCCCCACACTCACAACTGACTCTTCCTCACTCCTACAAGATGTTATACCTCCCTTGCCAATGCACGAAATCACAGCTTCCCTATCATTATCAACATTTAACAGTTCCTTAAAATATTATCTAAATCTTTCCAATACTTCCAACTCTCCATCTAATAACTCTCCTCTCCAATTTTTAACTGTCAAATCCATGCCTTCCCTTCCCTTTCTTAACTTATTAACCTCAAAATCTTTTTCTTATTCTTAGCAAAAGTGTTGATAACATTTCACCCACTCTTTCATTTGCTCTCCTTTTCCTTTTTCTCTCCATATACTTCCCGCTTCTTGCATTGTTCTTCCCTCCAGCACCCACTTACCTGTAACCACACACTTCTACTGAACATACTAACACTACATTCTTAAATCTATCCCATACCTCTTTAACCTCATTATCTATACTCTCACCAGCCCATCTGTCTTTCAATAGTTGCTTATATTACCCTAACTGCCTCCTACTTTAGTTTATATACCTTCACCTCTCTCTTACTTGCTGGTGCCATTCTCCTTGTTTTCCATCTACCTTTTACTTTCATTGTAGCTACAACTAAAAAGTTATCTGATGTATATGTGGCCCATCTATAAATATGGAAATCCTAAGTCTACTCATCAGTCTCTTATCTGTCAATACCAACCACTGTCATTACGCCATATCTTGTATACTTATTAATCAGTTTTTTAATGAAAAACGTATTTCCTATTAAACCACTTTCTATACAAAGTTCAATCAAAGGTTCCCCATTATCCTTTACACATGGCGCCCCAGACTTACCTACCACACCCTTTATAACCGTTTCACCCACTTTAGCAGTCATGTTCCCCAACTCATCTACTCATTTGGTTTAAAACTTCGCAAACATTCGCGCAAAATCTCCCCAAATCTCTCTATATTTATTCCTCTTTTCTCCAGGTGCATAAACACATTATAACCCACTTTTCGCATCCAACCCTTATTTTAATCCACATAATCCTTGAATTTATGCATTTATATTCACTCTTCTCCATCCATAACTGATCCTTCAACATTATTGCTACTCCTTCCTCAGCTCTCTCCTTCTCCTTCTCTCTCTCTTCCTTCAGCTCATTCATATATGCACCAAATTTTACATTCATACTTAAAAATAAAAATTAATATATATGCAATTATATACATTCACATTTGCATACATGTAAAAAAGTATATACTGGTACGTGCATTCATATGCAAACACACATACATACTATACCTCATGAATTCATGTGCCAAAGCATATATGCGTCCATGATTACATAGGAACATACATACATATACATATACATTTATATACACATATATATATATACATATATACTTACGTATGTGAATGTATATTTTACCCTGCGCTAGAAATTTATCACTACCCAGCGCTATTCGTTTCCGTAAATTGAGGTACAGGCGGATGGTCTCGCCGAATACGGAATTGTGGTGGTGCTATTTTATTGTGATGTTACTGAGTGTGGTGGTGCTAGTTTCGTGTGTTACTGAGGGTGGTGGTACTAGCTTCGTGTGATGTTACTGAGTGTGCTGGTGCTAGTTTCTTGTGATGTTACTGTAGTGGTGCTAGTTTCTTGTGACGTTACTGTGGTGGTGCTAGTTTCTTGGGACGTTACTATGTGGTGCTGTTCTTGTACGTTACGTGGTGGTGCTATTTTGTGTTACTGTGGTGGTGCTAGTTTCTGTAGTTACTGTGGTGGTGCTAGTTTCTTGTACGTTCTGTGGTGGTGCTATTTCTTTGAGTTACTGTGTGGTGCTGTTTGTGATGTTCTGTGGTGGTGCTAGTTTCTGTGAGTTACTGGGTGTTTGTTTCTGTGAGTTACTGGGGGTGCTAGTTCTTGGATGTTACTGTGGTGTGCTAGTTTCTTGTGAGTTACTGTGGTGGTGCTAGTTTCTGAGTTTGTGTGGTGCTATTCTGAGTTACTGTGGTGGTGCTATTTCTGGTTACTGTGGTGGTGCTAGTTTCTTGTACGTTACTGTGGTGGTGCTAGTTCTTGTGAGTTACTGTGGTGTGCTAGTTTCTTGCGTTACGTGGTGGTGCTAGTTTCTTGACGTTACTGTGGTGGTGCTAGTTTTGTACGTTACTGTGGTGGTGCTGTTTCTTGACGTTACTGGTGGTGCTAGTTTCTTGTGTTACTGTGGTGGTGCTGTTTTTGTACGTTGGTGGTGTAGTTTCTTGTGACGTTACTGTGGTGGTGCTAGTTTCTTGTGACGTTACTGTGGTGCTAGTTTCTTGTGATGTTACTGTGGTGGTGCTAGTTTCTTGACGTTACTGTGGTGTAGTTTCTTGTACGTTACTGTGGTGGTGCTAGTTTCTTGCGACGTTCTGTGGTGTTAGTTTCTTGGATGTTACTGTGGTGGTAGTTTCTTGTGAGTTACTGTGGTGTGTGTTTCTTGTAGTACTGTGGTGGTGTTCTTGTAGTTCTTGGTGTGCTAGTTTCTTGTAGTTACTGTGGGGTGCTAGTTTCTTGTGACGTTACTGTGGTGCTAGTTTCTTGTATACGTGTTGTAGTTTCTGATTACTGGTGGTGCTAGTTTCTTTGTACTTGTGGTCGTTTGTATACTTGGTGCTGTTGAGTTACTGTGGTGCAGTTTCTTGTGTTGGTGGTGCTAGTTTCTGGGCGTGGTGTTATTTCTTGTGGTCTGTGGTGGTGCTAGTTTCTGTGGTTACGGTGGTGCTGTTTCTTGGAGTTACTGTGGTGGTGCTAGTTTCTTGGACGTTATGTGGTGCTGTTTCTTAGTTACGGGTGGTGCTAGTTTGTACGTTACTGTGGTGGTATTTTTGTGTTACTGTGGTGGTCTATTTCTTGACGTTACTGTGGTGTGCTAGTTTCTTGTAGTTACTGTGTGGTGCTAGTTTCTTGTGAGTTACTGTGGTGGTGCTGTTTCTTGACGTTACTGTGGTGGTGCTAGTTTCTTGTGAGTTACTGGTGGTGCTAGTTTTGAGTTACTGGGTGGTGTGTTTTTGTATTACTGTGGTGGTCTATTCTTGTACGTTACTGTGGTGTGCTAGTTTCTTGTGTTGTTGCTTTTGGTGTGTAGTTTCTGTGGTTATGTGGGTGTAGTTGTTGTCTTGTACTGTGTGGTGCTAGTTTTGACGTTACTGTGTGTGTGCTAGTTTCTTGTTACGTTTTGGTTGGTTCTTGTTTGTTCTTATGTTACTTGGTGGTGCTAGTTTCTTGTCGTTTGGGTGTTAGTTTGTCGTTACTGGTGGTGCTAGTCTTGAGTTACTGTGGTGGTCTAGTTCTTGGTGTTCTGTGTGTGCTGTTTCTTGTACGTTACTGTGTGTGCTGTTCTTGTGAGTTACTTGTGTTGTAGTTTTGTGGAGTTTGTGGTGGTGCTAGTTTTGTCGTTCTGTGGTGGTGCTAGTTTTGTACGTTACTGTGGTGGTGTGTTGTGCGTTACTGTGGTGGTGCTAGTTTTGTACGTTACTGTGGTGTGTGCTAGTTTTTGGTTACTGTGGGTGTTTAGTTCTGTGGTTCTGTGTGTGCGTTTGGTGATTTGTCGTTTGTGTAGTTTTGTACTTGGGTTTTGAGTTACTGGGTGCTAGTTTTGACGTTACGTGGTAGTTTTGAGTTCTGTGGTTGTTTCGTACTGGTGGGCTGTTTCTGTTTGGTTATTTGGTCTGTGGTGGTGTTTGGTTACTGTGGGGTGCTAGTTTGACGTGGTGTTTTTGTGTGTCATTGTATACTTGGTGTTCTGTTCTTTCTTTCATTGTTGTGATTTATTTGTGTATTGTCTTCTGTATTTTTTGTGGGTGCATGCTTGGTTATTTTCTGGTGGCGTTCTGTTATGGGCATTTTTTGTGTGGTGGTGCTAGTTTGTGAGTTACTGTGGTGGTGCTAGTTCTTGTGAGTTACTGTGTGGTGCTAGTTTCTTGTGAGTTACTTGGTGGTGCTAGTTCTGGACGTTACTGTGGTGGTGCTAGTTTTGTAGTTACGTGGTGGTGCTAGTTTGTACGTCGTGGTGTTTCTCGTGATTGTGAGTTACTGTGTGGTGTAGTTGAGTTACTGTGGTGGTGTTTGTGTTACTTGGGTTAGTATGGGGGCATTGACGTTACGGTGGCAGCATTCTGTGGTGTACGCGCGTTTCTGACGTTACTGGGTGTCGTTGAGTTACGTGTTGTGTTTCAGTTCTGTGGTGCTGTTGATCTGTGGGATTGCGTACTGTGGTGGCGTCTGCGCTGTGGTGCTGTTTGAGTCTGTGTGGTGCAGTTTCTTCAGTTACGTGGTGGTGCTAGTCTGTAGTTACTTGTGGTCTAGTTTTGTAGTTACTTGTGGTGCTAGTTGAGTTACTGTGGTGGTCTTTCTTGTAGTTACTGTGGTGTGCTAGTTTCTGAGTACGTGGGGGCTAGTTCTGTATTTCTAGTCACTTCTTGATCACTGTGGCTTTAGTGTTGCTTGTGTGTACTGTATGGTTAGTTAGTTACGGTGTGTATTTTTATTCTTATCGTCATTTTTATTCGTTGGTTTTTGTAGTACTGTTTGCAGTTTGACGTTATGTTGTTGCTACTTCTTGGTCCTGAGACTGGGGGTCATTTCTGATTGTTTGTATTCTTGTTTCGTGTTAGTTTTGATGATGTGGGTTCAGATGTGGTGTGATCGGTCGTGTGAGTTGTAGTTCGGGGCGGCGTATATTGTGTCTATTTATTTATGTGGTTCTGATTTGGGTTAGTTGGAGTTACTGTGGGGTTATTTGGAGTTACTGTGGGTCTGTTAGAGTTACTGGTGGGAGTTCTGGTTTGAGGTCTAGTTAATATGTGGTGGTGCTAGTTTCTTGTGATGTTACTGTGGTGGTGCTAGTTTCTTGTGACGTTACTGTGTGGTGCTAGTTTTTGTGACGTTACTGTGGTGGTGCTAGTTTCGTACGTTACTGTGGTGGTCAGTTCTTGTCACGTTACTGTGTGGTGCTAGTTTCTTGTGATGTTACTGTGGTGGTGCTAGTTTTGTCACGTTACTGTGGTGGTGCTAGTTTTTGTCACGTTACTGTGGTGGTGCTAGTTTCTTGTCACGTTACTGTGGTGGTGCTAGTTTCTTGTCACGTTACTGTGGTGGTGCTAGTTTCTTGTGATGTTACTGTGGTGGTGCTAGTTTCTTGTGACGTTACTGTGGTGGTGCTAGTTTCTTGTGACGTTACTGTGTGGTGCTAGTTTCTTGTGACGTTACTGTGGTGGTGCTAGTTTCTTGTGATGTTACTGTGGTGGTGCTAGTTTCTTGTCGACGTTACTGTGGTGGTGCTAGTTTCTTGTGACGTTACTGTGGTGGTGCTAGTTTCTTGTCACGTTACTGTGGTGGTGCTAGTTTCTTGTGATGTTACTGTGGTGGTGCTAGTTTCTTGTGACGTTACTGTGGTGGTGCTAGTTTCTTGTCACGTTACTGTGGTGGTGCTAGTTTCTTGTGACGTTACTGTGGTGGTGCTAGTTTCTTGTGACGTTACTGTGGTGGTGCTAGTTTCTTGTGACGTTACTGTGGTGGTGCTAGTTTCTTGTCACGTTACTGTGGTGGTGCTAGTTTCTTGTGATGTTACTGTGGTGGTGCTAGTTTCTTGTCACGTTACTGTGGTGGTGCTAGTTTCTTGTGACGTTACTGTGGTGGTGCTAGTTTCTGACGTTACTGTGGTGGTGCTAGTTTCTTGGATGTTACTGTGTGGTGCTAGTTTATGGATGTTACTTTGGTGGTTCTAGTTTCTTGTGACGTTACTGTGGTGGGTAGTTTTTGTGAGTTACTGTGGTGGTGCTAGTTTCTTGTCACGTTACTGTGGTGGTGCTAGTTTCTGTACGTTACTGTGGGTGCTTAGTTTTTGTAGTTACTGTGGTGGTGCTAGTCTCGTACGTTACTGTGGTGGTGCTATTTCTTGATCGTTACTGTGGTGGTGCTAGTTTCTTGTGACGTTACTGTGGTGGTGCTAGTTTCTTTGACGTTACTGTGGTGGTGCTAGTTTCTGGACGTTACGTGGTGGTGCTAGTTTTTGTAGTTACTGTGGTGGTCTTGCTTAGTTTTTGTGATGTTACTGTGGTGGTGCTAGTTTCCTGAGACGTATACTGTGGTGGTGCTAGTTTTGTGATGTTACTGTGGTGGTGCTAGTTTCAGACGTTACGTGGTGGGCTAGTTTCTGTCACTACTGTGGTGGTGCTAGTTTCATTGCGATGTTACTGTGGTGGTGCTATTTCTTGTGAGTTACTGTGGTGGTGCTAGTTTCTTGTGACGTTACTGTGGTGGTGCTAGTTTCTTGTCACGTTACTGTGGTGGTGCTAGTTTCTTGTGACGTTACTGTGGTGGTGCTAGTTTCTTGTCACGTTACTGTGGGGGTGCTAGTTTTCCTGACACAGTGGTATAGTGGTTCTACTTCTCAATATTATGGACATACCAAAACCCACTTGTCATAGCACATATTGTAACAAATTATACATTTTTTTTTTGGCAGTGTTGCCTTCGTGTGCCTTCCACACCATGAAAATTAAAATACGAGATTAGTAAAAAAAAAACAATTATGTTATCAGTAGTGCTGTCATTTTTATTATTTAATCTTTAATTACCGTCATTATCATATTATCAATATCGTTAATAAAGGTTTTTTTTTAGGTGAAGCTTACTGTATGTTTCAGCACTACGATAGTTGGACGTGGGTATATTTGTATTAATCGCTATCCTCCGTCCGCTATTGACGAGACATAAATCTAGTTCTCTCAACTTTGAGTAACCAAATCGAAAGAGAGACTCGCTAAAGAGAGACAAAAAAGTCCCATTGAATCCTGATATATTTGTTTCGTATTGACATTGTTTCCGTTGTATTTTAAGTCATATTTGTGATAGAAAATGAATTGGGGAAGCTAATTCCTGCAGGGAGATGCTGGTCGGAATGCAAGAAGCCCCGGACGTCCCTTGTGTGTTGAGCTGATTGTGACGTAGTGCGACGGAGGACGACGGAGGGCGACGGAGGGCGACTAGTATTATAACATCATCACTAACACTTTTAACATATTATGAATAAGACAGAGGTGCCTCACCTGAATATTTTTATTGAGGAGGGGTTCACTTGAGTATTGAGGAGAGGTTCACCTGAGTATTGAGAGGTTCACCTGAGTATTGAGGAGAGGTTCACCTGAGTATTGAGAGGTTCACCTGAGTATTGAGAGGTTCACCTGAGTATTGAGGAGAGGTTCACCTGAGTATTGAGGAGAGGTTCACCTGAGTATTGAGGAGAGGTTCACCTGAGTATTGAGGAGAGGTTCACCTGAGTATTGAGGAGGCGTTCACCTGAGTATTGAGGAGAGGTTCACCTGAGTATTGAGGAGAGGTTCACCTGAGTATTGAGGAGAGGTTCACCTGAGTATTGAGGAGGGGTTCAACTGAGTATTGAGGAGGGGTTCACCTGAGTATTGAGGAGAGGTTCACCTGAGTATTGAGGAGAGGTTCACCTGAGTATTGAGGAGGGGTTCACCTGAATATTGAGGAGAGGTTCACCTGAGTATTGAGATGTTCACCTGAATATTGAGGAGAGGTTCACCTGAGTATTGAGGGGAGGGTCACCTGAGTATTGAGGGGAGGTTCACCTGAGTATTGAGGAGGGGTTCACCTGAGTATTGAGGGGAGGTTCACCTGCGTATTAAGGGGAGGTTCAAATGAGTATTGAGGAGGGGTTTACCTGAGTATTGAGGTGGGGTTCTCCACATGCTTCCATCATTCTGTTTATTCACTGACAGTGGTTCATTACTGCTTAACTTTGGTTTATAGACTATCAAAATATCCATTTTTATACAGTCAAAATACCTAATCTCTTAGATTTTATAGTACTTTTCATATGATTTAAAAAAGAGTGAAATATTGAAAAATTAAGAATGTGCTAAAATGTTGAGGGATTTGAGTAAAGATGTACCATGAATGCTGTGGTGGAGCGGGATGAAACTGTAGCGTCACTGTCGGTGGCAACTAAAACAACCAAGCTACGGAAATGCTTTTTGCAAGATCGTGGCTGCATGGTACAACGCTGTCTCCTGCTCTCATGAACCACGGAGCAGGTGAGGTTTTAACCCACGGTGAGTTTTAGGAATCCCTCGCCATGGGTTCAGACCCTTTCCGCTCCGTGATTTGTTTACAGTAGTGAACCATGATTCAAATCCCTGTGTGGGAGGAGACACCAGCGTCGCAGTTGGTGGCAACTGATGCAAACAAATCTCAGAAGTACTGGTTGAAAAATCATCGTATCAGAAGCCTTGAGACAGAAAAACACAGCAGAGCTCACGACTCTCATGGATCACAAAAGAAGCGAACATTCCATCCTTGTCCGATCGTCGTGATGCCTGTATCACCATTTGTGGTCGTTTCAGACTCCCTTAGTGCTTTACAGGCTATCCGTAAAATTGATACACCTCACCCCCTAGTTCTTCATATCCAACTTTGGTTACGCCATCTTAGCAGCACAAGATATTGTTTTGTTGGGTCCCTGGTCATGTTGACGTACAGGCAATGAACAGCAGACACTGCTGCTGGTCAGCAGTTCATGACCTTCCAGTTTCATATAGAGGTGTTCCTTTCACGGACTATTTTGCGGTCATTGCTACCCACCTTCGCACCCGTTGGCAACGCTGGTCGGACATGCTAAATAACAAACTTCATTCTATTAAACCGAGTATAGGTTTCTGGCCTTCTTCTTGTCACCAATGTCGAGGTTGGGAGACTACACTCTCCCGTCTTCGCATCGGCCACACTCGTCTTACTCACGGGTATCTCATGGAGAGGCTCCCTGCCCCTCTCTGTGAGCATTGTCAGGTTCCAGTGTCTGTTCGACATATCCTGTTGGACTGTCCACTATATCAACGAGCACGCAGAATTTACCTCCAATGGCGTCTTCGCTCTGCGGCCCTTTCTTTACCTTCCCTTCTTGCAGATGGACCCTCCTTTAATCCTGACTCTCTCGTTGACTTTTTGACAGAAACTGACTTACTACACAAACTCTGCAAGCACCTCCCTCAGTCCCTTCTACCTCGATCTCTTGCTACCCTCTATCCCTGCACTATCCACTATCCTGCTGCACTCCACACCCTACTGATCATCCTTCTCCCTCTCACAATCCATTCTCCCTGCATCCTGTCCTGACTAGCCGCGCTGTATAACCCCTGTGGGTTAGCGCTTCTTTTGATTATAATAATAATAATAATCATGGATCACAATTCAAGTTCCCATCTAATCTATTGTTTTTGACTGACAGTTTTCCTTTATTGCTTATCTTGGGTACATAACAATAGACGTACCTTGAGAACTGTAAGTGTCGGTCTGTGTTGCCATATTCTGTTTATTGTTTACTTTCCAATTGTATATTCATATTATGAATAATGTAATAACTACCAAATGCCAGCAAATGAAAGTTTCCTACAGGTGGTGTCAGCTGATACAACTGTGTCACAGTAGTCCTCTTTGTAAAATCATATTTTAACACAAATGGCTGAATATATTGTACAGTGCTGGCTGGGACTGCTGCTGCTACTTGCGTGACAATGGTACAGTGCTGCTGGGACTGCTGCTCGCGTGACAATGGTACAGTGGTTGCTAAGACTGTTACTCGCGTGACAATGGTACAGTGCTGGCTGGTACTGCTACTCGTGTGACAATGGAATAGTGCTGGCTGGGACTGCTGCTCGCGAGACAATGGTACAGTGCTGGCTGGGACTGTTACTCGCGTGACAATGGTACAGTGCTGGCTGGTACTGCTGCTCGTGTGACAATGGAATAGTGCTTGCTGGGACTGCTGCTCGCGTGACAATGGTACAGTGCTGGCTGGGACTGTTACTCGCGTGACAATGGTACAGTGCTGGCTGGGACTGCTGCTCGCGTGACAATGGTACAGTGCTGGCTGGGACTGCTGCTCGCGTGACAATGGTACAGTGCTGGCTGGGACTGTTGCTCGCGTGACACTGGTACAGTGCTGGCTGGGACTGTTACTCGCGTGACAATGGTACAGTGCTGCTGGGACTGCTGCTCGCGTGACAATGGTACAGTGCTGGCTGGGACTGTTACTCGCGTGACAATGGTACAGTGCTGCTGGGACTGTTGCTCGCGTGACAATGGTACAGTGCTGGCTGGGACTGTTGCTCGCGTGACAATGGTACAATGCTGGCTGGGACTGTTGCTCGCGTGACAATGGTACAGTGCTGGCTGGGACTGTTACTCGTGTGACAATGGTACAGTGCTGCTGGGACTGTTACTCGCGTGACAATGGTACAGTGCGGGCTGGGACTGTTACTCGCGTGACAATGGTACAGTGCTGCAGGGACTGTTACTCGCGTGACAATGGTACAGTGCTGCTGGGACTGTTACTCGCGTGACAATGGTACAGTGCTGCTGGGACTGTTACTCGTATGGCAATGGTACAGTGCTGCTGGGACTGTTACTCGTGTGACAATGGTACAGTGCTGGCTGGGACTGCTGCTCGCGTGACAATGGTACAGTGCTGGCTGGGACTGCTGCTCGCGTGACAATGGTACAGTGCTGGCTGGGAATGCTACTCGCGTGACAATGGTACAGTGCTGCTGGGACTGCTGCTCGCGTGACAATGGTACAGTGCTGCTGGGACTGTTACTCGCGTGACAATGGTACAGTGCTGCTGGGACTGTTACTCGCGTGACAATGGTACAGTGCTGCTGGGACTGTTACTCGTGTGACAATGGTACAGTGCTGCTGGGACTGTTACTCGTGTGACAATGGTACAGTGCTGCTGGGACTGTTACTCGTGTGACAATGGTACAGTGCTGCTGGGACTGCTGCTCGCGTGACAATGGTACAGTGCTGGCTGGGACTGCTGCTCGCGTGACAATGGTACAGTGCTGGCTAGGACTGTTACTCGCGTGACAATGGTACAGTGCTGCTGGGACTGCTGCTCCCGTGACAATGGTACAGTGCTGCTGGGACTGTAGAGAGGTTGTGTATGTGTTGCTCGCTATAAATGAAACTTTTATCGAGTATCAATAATATTCACATCCTACAAGAAGAAAAATTTCACATATATGCAACATCTGGGTATCTTTATTTGTAGACGTTTTCCCATCCAGTGGCTTTATCAATACAAGGATATAATGTGAAGACTGTAGAACTATGTATAAAAGACGAGGTAATCAGTCCCTTCGAATTGGTGATGAACACAAGAGTCTTCAAGACTATGGTGCTCATTGGTCTCGTATTATGTTTATTGTTTATTTTCTAGTTATATATTAGTATTGTGAATAACGTAATAACTACCAAATGTTAGAAAATGAAAGTTTTTCATTGTTATTCTCGTAATGTTAAGGAAGAACATTGCTTTCAAAAGGCAATATCGTCGGCGATTCCTTTTCTTACATAAATTAAAGAAAAAGCATATTCTGTACCACCAAATTCGTCACTGAAAAGCGAAAATGTTCTGGGAGATGACTGGGATTCCTACTTTTGTTGTCAGGAATACCATTAAGAAAGTTTAGAACCTTCTAAGAATGGTGGAAATTAATCATCGGTAGAACTGGGTGGTAACAACCAACACTTCAGTGAAGGATTGGAAGATTTCTTCATCATTTCTCAGGACAATGACCTCAACATGCATAGGAATGTAGATAAATGTAGATAAATGTAGATAAATTACATACATGTGCAACACTTGGGTATCCAGTACAAAGTAGAATGGTGTCAGACACAGCAGTATCTTGGCATCTTGATACAGGGATTTCAACGCTTGCCTAAACCTATAGGCATAACCTACTTTCACCTATAAATTTGTCCAAGGTGACACCGCCTACGACTGCTTTGCCTCACCTGTCTGCAGTATATAAGCCACCTTCTTTGTGCATGTACTGATTACATCGACTTCACTCTTAGAGACTGATTACCTCAAACTCCTTTTGATCTTCACCATTCTACTTTGTATTGGACTGATGAAGCCACTGTGTGGAGAAACGTTTCCTCAATAAAGATACACAAGTGTTGCACATGTGTCTAATTTATCATGCACAGGAACATGTCTGTCTAATGCCAATACGGAGATGATCGTAAGGAGATTAAAGATGGAATCTCAGAACACAAGTCACGTAAAAAGCTGAAGGAAGATCCAGGTGTCATTGACGCAAGAGCTTTCATCCTCTTAGGTAAAAGAGGATAAATAAGTATACGACACAAGAGGTTTGGATGTGCGTCTTCTTTACGAAAGTGACAAATATGTCTTATCATTATTTACTAGTAATTACAGACATAGTAAAAGGCAGATGAAGTAGACGAAGAATAGTGTCAGTATAAAAAAGAAATAATTAAAATGAATGAAAAAAGAGATAGCGATAGGTAGTGGTAGATTTAAGCCACGGATGATGAAAGCCTGGGCTAGAAAGAGTACGGATGAGTCGGTCGAAAAGGAATAGGCTAGATTTAAGAATATAGCGCTAGAGTGCACAACACAAGCTTTTAATTATAGGAAGATACGCGCAGGTGGAAAGAAGATTGATTATTGGGACGACATGATAATGAGTGTTGTTAAGCAGAATTAATTACTATTATTATATTAATTATATATAATATCAGCAATTTAATGAATAAGATACACGTATAACACCCAGGTGTTGTACACATATCCTATTCATGTGCAGAATAAATTAGCAAATGAATAGTTTATACAGAGTAAAAATAATTAATTGAGGGAATATCAAAACGTAAAGAGAAGTAAAGCGAGTGGCGAGAGAGTGCCAAAAGGAAAGCCAATTACAAGATGGGTGATTATCAGCAAATTTTCCAGAGAATATTAGAGTTTTCAAGAGATTAATAAGCTGAGAAAGTCTGGGGACCAAATGGACTTGACAATTAAAAACGAAAGATGGGAAATATTTGATGCGGAAAATTCATTTACTGAAAAGAGTGTGAGAATATTTTGAGGTGTTAAATGTGCCTAATGAGAGGGAAGTAATGACATTTTTTATTGGGCAGGAAAGAATAATATCTGGTAGAAGAGAAGAACATAAGGTAAATATGGGTGAAGGGCACGAGGTAATTGGAAGAATGAAAAGGGCAAAGCAGGTGTGAACTTGTGATGAATTCTTAGAGGGTAAAAGCTGTTAGGGATACAGTTTTGAAATAATAAGTGTATTAAATCAAAATATACGTGAAAGATGGAAAGTTACCTTACGATTTGCCGGGAGTATGCATAGTTTCTTTGCATATTGGTAAAAATAGAGCAAGAGACAGTGTAAGAATTATATGAGAATTAACCTTTTTAGTATATTGAATTAAGTGTACAGTAGAATTATTAGAAGAGTAAGAAAAAGACGAATGTGGATTGCAGAAGGGTAAGGGATGTGTAGACCAAGTGTTGACATTAAAACATTTAAGTAAACTAAACTTTTATTAGGGTAATTAACCATCGTTTTCATGGATTTAGAAGAGGTGTGGGGTGGATAGGGGATCAATATGGCAGATGCTGCAAATTTATGGAATAGGTACTAGTTTACTAAAAAAAAATTGTGGAGAGTGAATATCAGGTTCAGGTATGTATTATAGATGGGGGACCTATTTCCAGAAGAGAAGTTGTTAAGGTTAGTAGAAGAATTTGGGAGGGTTTGTAACAGAAAGAAATTAAAATGGAACATGGAGATGAGCCTGATAGGAGGGAAAGAGTCCGAATGAAAGGAATGTATTTAGATATTTGAGAGTAGACGTGTTGGCAGAGAATGTAAAATATTAAGTGAACTTTACAATAAATGAAAGAAGAAATGTGAATTGTTGAGTCATCTGTGAAAAGTGTATCTGCGGGTAAAAAAAGAGAATATATAAAAGTATAGTGATACCAACACTTCTATATATATTACATACATGGGCTTTAAACATTACAGTAAGGAGGCATCTAGGGGCAGCAGAGATGTGATGGTTGAGAGCAGTGTGATCTGTGATTATTTTTTCAAAGAATTCGCACTTCAGAGGCTGTAAAGCAGTATGGAGTTACGAAGGGTATAATTTAGCTATCACAAAGTCAGAATAGCTAAGCAAACTATTAACTTCGTATTAACACCAACACTATATATCAAACATGTATCTACCGGGTGATATAAACTATGTAGAAAATTTTTACGTTTTAATGGTTAAAACATATAAATGTAACTATACAAAATATCCACTAATTTCTTAAAACCACATAATATAATAACATGAAGATACAAAGAAGTACCACAAGAGGAGTTCAGTGGGAGATAAGGAGGAAATGTTTTTGCGTTGCCTGTGCTGACATTAATGCTACGACTAGAAATGACATTGAACCAGCGAAATTCTGTTGGATATGCTTGAGAAATAAAGAGGTCAAAGTAGGCATAATACACTTATTAAATAGCCTAACGGGATAGCAAAATGGCTATTCGAAAACTTGCCAAAAATAAATAAAACGTGGAAAAAGATTGGATATTTATCAGAGGGTTAATGGAGCGGTAGAAAATAAGAATGTGTCAAGTATCGGTATGCGGGTACCCGCCATTTTTATGGTAGTGGTATCAGTTTAAAACAGTCGATACCAGCCGATACTTTTAAAAATATTAATATTACATTTGTGCTTAAAATTAGCAACATTCACACACTACCTCACCATTATTAGAGCTATACACACACACAAACCTAGAAAGACACAAGCTTATAAACGACAACCAGCACGGTTACAGGGAAGGAACATTCTGTGTCACAAAACTACTTTAGTTTTATAACAAGGTAACGGAAGTAAGACACGAGAGAGAGGGGTGGATAGACTGCATTTTCTTGGACTGCAAGAAGCCCTTCGATACAGTTACTCACAAGAGGTTAATGCAAAAGCTAGAGGATCAGACACGCATAACAGGAAAGGCACTGCAATGGGTCAGAGAATATCTGACAAGGAGGCAGCAACAAGTCATGGTACGTGACAAGGTGTCAGAGTGGGCGCCAGTGACGAGCGGGGTTCCACAGGGGTCAGTCCTAGGACCTGTGCTGTTTTTGGTATATGTGAATGACATAACGGAAGGGATTGACTCAGAAGTGACCCTGTTTGCAGATGATGTGAAGTTAATGAGAAGAATTAAATCGGTCGAGGATCAGGCAGGACTACAAAGAGACCTGGACAGGCTATAAACCTGGTCCAGCAACTGGCTCTTTGTATCGGGGAAGGGCAAAGAAGACCTCAGACAAAGTATTGTCTAGGTGGCCAAAGACTGCAAACCTCACTCAAGGAAAAAGATCTCGGGATGAGTATAATACCGAGCACATCTCCTGAGGCGCACATGAACCAGATAACTGTTGCAGCATACGGGCGTCTGGCAAACCTAAGAATAGCCTTCCGGTACCTCAATGAGGAATCGTTCAAAACTCTGTACACCACATAAATCAGGCCCATATTGGAGTATGCAACACCAGTTTGGAATCCACACCTGATTATTCGTGTCAAGAAATTAGAGAAAGTGCAAAGGTTTGCAACAAGACTAGTCCCAGAGCTAAAGGGATTGTCTTACGAAGAAAGGTTAAGGGAAATCGGCCTGATGACACTGGAAGACAGGAGGGTCAGGAGAGACATGATAACGACATATAAAATACTGCAAGGAATTGACAAGGTGGACAAAGACAGGATGTTCCAGAGATGAGACACAGAAACAAGGGGTCACAATTGGCAGTTTAAGACTCCGATGAGTCAAAGGGATGTTAGGAAGTATTTCTTCAGTCATAGAGTTGTCAGGAAGTGGAATAGCCTAGAAAGTGACGTAGTGGAGGCAGGAACCATACATAGTTTTAAGACTTGGTGTGATAAAGCTCATGGAGCAGGGAGAAAGAGGACCTAGTAGCGATCAGTGAATAGGCGGGGCCAGGAGCAACCACAAATAGGCGAGTACACACACACATACACACACCTGGAGCTACATGGGGGTCCCGAAACATGGAGAGCCAAGATGATGGATGTGGTACTGGAAAATCTCATGCATCAACATGTTAGGAACACTACCAGAGAGAAAGGGGAGGATGAACCAGCAAGACTGGACATCATGTTCATCCTGAGTAGCTTGGACATTGAGGACATCACATATGAAAGGCCCCTTGGAGCTAGTGATCAAACCCATACTGGAGTATGCAGCACCAGTTTGGAACCCACACCTGGTCAAGCACGTCAAGAAATTAGAGAAAGTGGAAAGGTTTGCAACAAGGCTAGTTCCAGAGCTAAGGGTAATGTCCTATGAAGAAAGGTTAAGAGAAATCAGCTTGACAACACTGGAGGACAGAAGGGTTAGGAGAGACATGATAACGACATACAAAATACTGCGAGGAATTGACAAGGTGGACAGAGAGAGGGTGTTCCGGAGATGGGACACAGAAACAAGGGGTTACAATTGGAAGGTGAAGACACAGATGAGTCAAGAGATGTTAGGAAGTATTTCTTCAGTCATAGAGTTGTCAGGAAGTGGAATAGTCTGGCAAGTGATGTAGTGGAGGCAGGAACCATACATAGTTTTAAGATGAGGTATGATAAAGCTCATGGAGCAGGAAGAGAGAGGACCTAGTAGCGATCAGGGAAGAGGCGGGGCGAGGAGCTATGTCTCGACCCCTGTAACCACAATTAGGTGAGTACACACAGACACACATATACACACATTCACACTCGGGGCTAGGAGCTGTGAATCGACCCCTACAACCACAACTAGGTGAGTACACACACACATGCTCACAGAGGGGACACAGAAACAAGGGGTCACAATTGGAAGTTGAAGACTCCTATGAGTCAAAGGGATGTTAGGAAGTATTTCTTCAGGCATAGAGTTGTCAGGAAGTGGAATAGCTTAGAAAGCGACATAGTGGAGGCAGGAACCATACATAGTTTTAAGACTAGGTTTGATAAAGCTCATGGAGCAGGGAGAGAGAGGACCTAGTAGCAATCAGTGAAGAGGCGGGGCCAGGAGCTATGACTCGACCCCTGCAACCACAAATAGGTGAGTACATATATGGTCGGGGAAAGGAGCTGTGAATCGACCCCTGCAACTACATATTGGTGAGTGTACACACACGCAAACACAATCGACAAGTGTCTTTGACTACCAGCAACTAACGCAACAGGCAAAGTAATGAGTAATGACATTATCATCTCAAAGACATTAAGTTATTTAATTAACCATCCTGTGTAATTTAATTTTCATTGTGCAGTGAGTTTTCGCCTTATATACTGGACATAATCATTATAATCTTAAAAATATAAAATATAGGAAAAGTATCGGTATCAGCCTAGAATAGGGTATCGGAATCAGCCAAAATTTTGGTATCGTCCCAAGCCAAGTAGAAACATGTGTGCAGGAAAGAACACATGAAATGGAAATAGTGAGAGAGTAAACATCCAATAACTGAAGATGAAGAGGCAGAAAATTACACACAAATATAAAAATAAAACAGCACAACCTGAATAAACATATTGAGAGAGAGAGAGAGAGAGAGAGAGAGAGAGAGAGAGAGAGAGAGAGAGAGAGAGAGAGAGAGAGAGAGAGAGAGAGAGAGAGAGAGAGAAACAAATCACCTAACAGTAAACAAAACTGCAACTGTCACAGTAAAAGAAGAAAATGGTGAAATCCGTAGGTAATATGTCAAAGGATCTGGAAATTATGAAAAAAACAAATGCAATACACACACTGGAAAGAGTACGATTATGTTAGTCGAGGAATAATGTTAAATGCCATTGATGTGCAGATCATCACTACATTTCAGGAAATGCTACGTACCATGGAAACGAATGCGTGGTAATAAATTATCATTAAATTTTAGGCATATTTCTGGAAGAGAGCAGAACTCTCTTGGCTGTATTTCTTAGAGATTTTGTGTTGACACACTCTATAGAGGTAGTTCTTTCCATTGTGTAGTAAAGCTAATTCTGTCTTCCAATAAAGGTAGTTCTTTCCATTGTGTAGTAAAGCTAATTCTGTCTTCCAATAAAGGTAGTTCTTTCCATTGTGTAGTAAAGCTAATTCTGTCTTCCAATAAAGGTAGTCTTTCCATTGTGTAGTAAAGTAATTCTGTTCCATAAAGGTAGTTCTTTCCATTGTGTAGTAAAGCTAATTCTGTCTTCCAATAAAGGTAGTTCTTTCCATTGTGTAGTAAAGCTAATTCTGTCTTCCAATAAGGTAGTTCTTTCCATTGTGTAGTAAAGCTAATTCTGTCTTCCAATAAAGGTAGTTCTTTCCATTGTGTAGTAAAGCTAATTCTGTCTTCCAATAAAGGTAGTTCTTTCCATTGTGTAGTAAAGCTAATTCTGTCTTCCAATAAAGGTAGTTCTTTCCATTGTGTAGTAAAGCTAATTCTGTCTTCCAATAAAGGTAGTTCTTTCCATTTGTAGTAAAGCTAATTCTGTCTTCCAATAAAGATAGTTCTTTCCATTGTGTAGTAAAGCTAATTCTGTCTTCCAATAAAGATAGTTCTTTCCATTGTGTAGTAAAGCTAATTCTGTCTTCCAATAAAGATAGTTCTTTCCATTGTGTAGTAAAGCTAATTCTGTCTTCCAATGAAGATAGTTCTTTCCATTGTGTAGTAAAGCTAATTCTGTCTTCTAATAAAGATAGCTCTTTCTATAGTGTAATAAAGATAACTCTGTCTCTTGATAAAGGTAGTTCTTGTCATCTGGTGAGTCAATGTATTCAGGCTGGTTACGTGTGTCTCCATCTAAATTAATTACGACTAGGTCAAAGAATCACCCAGTGATATGGTGTGGAATATTTTTCAAACTGACTAATTTGGGTTATCAGAGTCACTCTGTATGAGGTACTGGTTGAATTTATTGACAGGTACTGTATAAGGAAGTATACTTTATAAGGGAGTTTATAAGTGACATGAAATAAATGAAACGTCAGTGAGGTGAATGTGTATAACGTTACTGAAGCCCACATCATTACTGTCCTTATTTTTCTGTCTTACTCACTTTATTCTTAATTACTTTTTTTCTAGTTCTGGCTTTTCTGATATTCTACCTTCTTCCATATTTGTCTTCATCTTCTTCCTTCCTTTCTTCTCTTCGTTCTATAACTCTTCAGTTTGTTAGTTTTTTTATTATCCTTCTCGTTATTCCTGTTATAGACTCCATACATAGTTTTAAGAATAGGCACGCTCATTTCTCGCTATTAAATGTATTTAACTATTCTCTATGCTATTTTCATATGTAATATAATCTTTTCCTTATTCCTTTTTTCTCCGCTCGTTAGCTTCTAATTTTCCTATCATTTGCTTATTATTTTGCTTCGTTAGATTTAGAATGAGTTTTGCGAAATTACTGCATACACAAATTTTCGCTTGCCCTATTCGGCAAGAAGAGCGTTGCTATTTATGCCAAAATTGCAAGTTTTACTTATTCAGCGCGCGCGTGCACGCACACACACACACACACACAAGGTAGACAGTGACAGGATGTTCCAGAGAGGGAACAAGGGGACACAAATGGAAGCTGATGAGTCAAAGGGATGTTAGGAAGCATTTCTTCAGCCACAGAGTAGTCAGGAAGTGGAATAGTCTAGAGAAAGACATAGTGGAGGCAGGAACCATACATAGTTTTAAGACAAGGTATGATAAAGCTCATGGAGCAGGGAGAGCAGAGACCCAGTAGCGGACAGCGAAGAGGCGGGGCCAGGAGCTGAGTCTCGACCCCTGCAACCACAATTAGGTGAGTACAATTAGGTGAGTACACACACACACACACACACACACACACTACACACACACAATATATATATATATATATATATATATATATATATATATATATATATATATATATATATATATATATATATATATATATATATATGTCGTGCCGATTAGGTAAAACTGGTCAATTAGCAACAACTCATCTAAAATTAAGTCCTTTCTAAAATTTTCTCTTTTACGTTTAAAGACATATTTTTTTCATTTATGTAAATGTAAGAATTTATAATTTTGTACCAAGAGAAACTTTGAAAACCTACCTAACCTTATTTCAACAAGCACAATTTATTTTAGCCTAACCCAACTAAATATATTTTAGATACGTTAATATTAATTTAATAATAAACAAACACAATGCAATATATTTTTTTCGTTAGGTTCAGAATGATTTTGGCGAAATTATTGCATACACAAATTTTCACTTGTCTTATATGGCAAGGTGAGTGTTGCGATTTAAGCCAAAATTGCAAGTTTTACCTAATCGGCACGACATATACATATATCAACAACAACACTGCGACTAGTCGTTTTGGCCCTGCCCTGTGGTGAGTGAGCGAAAATCACATTACGCCTTAGCCCACAGGACCACACAATCCTACAAAAACCAAGCACCCAGCCAAGCTAGGTGTGTTACTCTTGGTCCGAGGACAAACGGTGGTGTTGGTGACTCTATGCTAATTTCATTCTTATCCCCGTTTGTTGTTATTGATTCAGTACCACTGTTCGTGGTCACAATACTATATATACTGTTTGTGGAGGCTAGTACACCAAACGGGAATAAGAATGAAATTAGCTTTGTCACCCACACCACCGTATGTCCTCGGACCAAGAGTAACACTCCTAGCTTGGCTGGGTGCTTGGTTCTTGTAGGATTGTGTGGTCCTGTGATCTAAAAAGTCATGTGATTTTCGCTCCACAAGGCAGGGCCAAAACGACATCTGTTCGAATCCTCGGCTAGCCGCAGTGTTGTTATTGATTCAATAATACCACTTGTTCATGGTCACAATACTATATATATATATATATATATATATATATATATATATATATATATATATATATATATATATATATATATATATATATATATATATTAGTTTATTAGTAACACATCGGCCGTTTCCCACCAAGGCAGGGTGGCCCGGAAAAGAAAATCTTTCATCATCATTCAATCCATCACTGTCTTGCCAGAGGCGTGCTTACACTACAGTTATAAAACTGCAACATTTAACATCCCTCCTTCAGAGTGCCGGCACTGTACTTCCCATCTCCAGGACTCAAGTCCGGCCTGCCGGTTTCCGTGAATCCCTTCATAAATGTTACCTTGCTTCCACTCCAACAGCACGTCAAGTATTAAAAACCATTTGTCTCCATTCACTCTTATCAAATACGCTCACGCATGCTTGCTGGAAGTCCAAGCCCCTCGCACACAAAACCTCCTATACCCCCATATATATATGTGTGTGTGGGGGGGGGGGATTAGCGCGAGTTTAGTGTCTGTGTGAGGTAGCAAGTCCTCATGACATCTTGCGTTTGTCGTCTCTTACCATTCTCTATATATTACTGGCCACTTTTTGCAATTTATTATCACCTTTTTTTAATATAAAAAAAATGATCTTATCCAGCAGTCTTGACTGTCGGATTATACTAAGGTTGATCCTGAAGGCTCAGACAACACCACTGTGCTAGGACACGTTGGTACCAAGTTGAAAACTATTCTTTTAGAGTTTCTGTTGCAGATGGTTCTTAAATGATTGCAGTGTCTTTGCGGTTACAACATGACTCGGTAGTTTCTCACATTCCGCCATGATTGTGTTTGCAATACAACTTTGTATTCGTTTGTGTTTCATCTGAGTTGCAGTTTGATTCCAGTATTTCACTTCTTGGTCTGGTCACACTTGGTAATAGATACCGACAAATTAGTTGAGAAAAAGACACGTCAGCAAACACTAGGTCATATTTGTAAACGTTTCGGTTCTGTGACCCAGGACCAAAACGCTTTTGTTCCTGAGGCAAAGGACCGAAACGTTTTCTAATATGTCCTAGTGTTTGCTCACGTCTCTTTTAAAACTCGTTATTTTTTTTATATTTATTTTGTAATTTTATCTTTTTTTTCATCTATTTTTTTCTGATTCACGTCTTCTCTCCTACGTCTGTTCTTTTTTCTCCACCCTCCTTTAGTGACTGCTCTTCCTCCTTCGTTTGCTGTTACTTCTCTTCTTCACTTAACTAATTTTTCCCTCATATCTTCCTTATTGGTTTTTCTTTAATTTTATCCTACTATTCTTCCTTTTTATTCTTCTTTTCGTCCTTTTCTTCCCCTTTTTCTCCTTCTTTCCTTCCTTTGTACTCCTGTCTCTTACTCCTTTTCCCGTTTCTCAGTTCTTTCTCCTCATTCTCCCCCTCTTTTCCTCGTCTGCTCTAGAGCCTCTCGCGGCTCTACACACCCGCCAATAATCTCACCACCACAAAGGAGAGATCATCTTCCTAAGGAATTCCATTTTGCTTGTGCTTTGTTGCTCAAGTCGAAGCCTCGCCAAGCCCCCGTTTTCCCATGTGGCCGTTCAACCCCACTCGCTTAGCTGGTCTCCGCTCAACTGCTCAGCCCTTCATCTGCACAGTCCCGCAACTCTTCATGTGGGTGCCCTTCATCTGCACAGTCCCGCAACTCTTCATGAGGGAGCCCTTCATCTGCACAGTCCCGCAACTCTTCATGTGGGTGCCCTTCATCTGCACAGTCCCGCAACTCGTCATGTGGGGAGCCCTTCAGCGCTCCATAGTACAATTCGTTGAAGTATTTTCAGATTATCTTTTTACTCTTCAAACGTTTCTAAGATATTTTTGTTCCTGGCGACTTTTTGATTGGAGTTATAGGTTATATTAGATTACATAGGAGTCATGTTTTGTGTTATAGTTTCGGAGTTACAGCGGAGTTTCGTCTAGCAGTACGAGCTTAATATTTATACTCATTGCCCCTTGCAATAATAGCGAAACGTAGCGCCACGTTTCACCTACTTGAGGCTTTATCATGTATGTACATGAATGGTATACAATACCGAAGATAAGAAAATTAGACACATGTGCAACATCTGGGTATCTTTATTGTAGACGTTTCGCCCTCCAGTGGCTTTATCAATACAAGTTCTGTCTTCCAATTATGTCCTTGAATTTGAATTGATAAAGCCACTGGATGGCGAAACGTCTACAATAAAGATACCCAGATGTTGCACATGTCTAATTTTTATCATGTATGATGTAGATGAAATGGCGTACTAATAAAGTACTCCATTTTTTTTTAATCACATGTGGGCTACACCTGAAGCCCAGAATAATTTTTTTAGGCAGCATAAAGATTTCACTTGGTCATGAAAAAAAATGTATGGAAGTAAACAATATTTATTTTACGAATTTACTTATTTTTAGTTAAACACAAGATTTAGAGAGCAATTTGAAACACGAAATTCTGCAACATTAACATGAAAATGTATTTTTTTTTTTTTTTGTAATTTGGTTACTAAAAATTAAATCATTTCATATTTATTAACAGTTGAACAATTTCGATGGAGATAAATAGTAAAAAATACCGTCACGTTTTAAAAATAAACACAAATGCATTAATGCGATCATTTATTGTTTATTGTTTGTGAATTTATAAGGCCCACCGTGTGAGCGAAACATAGTCAATAAAGGATCGCATTATAGGGCATTTGTGTCTATTTATCCAAATGAACAATTTCCTATGACACTGGATGGATCAGGGACAGAGATTGAACAATTTCATTCCAAAAGACATTGCCAAGCCATCGGGAACAGCCTGGCTACTCCTGGAGCAGAACTGCAGGTCTGTGGCTGAGCTCGGCAGTGAAGGCTGGAGCATGGAGCAGTGAAGGCTGGAGCACGGAGCAGTGAAGGCTGGAGCACGGAGCAGTGAAGGCTGGAGCACGGAGCAGTGAAGGCTGGAGCATGGAGCAGTGAAGGCTGGAGCATGGAGCAGTGAAGGCTGAAGCACGGAGCAGTGAAGGCTGGAGCACGGAGCAGTGAAGGCTGGAGCATGGAGCAGTGAAGGCTGGAGCACGGAGCAGTGAAGGCTGGAGCATGGAGCAGTGAAGGCTGGAGCATGGAGCAGTGAAGGCTGGAGCACGGAGCAGTGAAGGCTGGAGCATGGAACAGTGAAGGCTGGAGCATGGAGCAGTGAAGGCTGGAGCACGGAGCAGTGAAGGCTGGAGCATGGAACAGTGAAGGCTGGAGCACGGAGCAGTGAAGGCTGGAGCATGGAACAGTGAAGGCTGGAGCACGGAGCAGTGAAGGCTGGAGCACAGAGCAGTGAAGGCTGGAGCACGGAACAGTGAAGGCTGGAGCATGGAGCAGTGAAGGCTGGAGCACGGAGCAGTGAAGGCTGGAGCATGGAGCAGTGAAGGCTGGAGCATGGAGCATTGAAGGCTGGAGCATGGAGCAGTGAAGGCTGGAGCAGGAGCAGTGAAGGCTGGAGCACGGAGCAGTGAAGGCTGGAGCATGGACCAGTGAAGGCTGGACCATGTAACAGTGAAGGCTGGAACACGGCGCAGTGAAGGCTGGAGCATGGACCAGTGAAGGCTGGAGCATGTAACAGTGAAGCTTGGAGCATGGGACAGTGAAGGCTGGAGTATGGAACAGTGTAGGCTGGAGCATGTAACAGTGAAGACTGGAGCATTTGACAGTGAAAGCTGGAGTATGGAACAGTGAAGGCTGGAGCATGTAACAGTGAAGGCTGGAGCATGTAACAGTGGAGGCTGGAGCATGGGACAGTGAAAGCTGGAGTATGGAACAGTGAAAGCTGGAGTATGGAACAGTGAAGGCTGGAGTATGGAACAGTGAAGGCTGGAGCATGTAACAGTGGAGGCTGGACATGGAACAGTGACGGCTAGAGCACCGAACAATGAAGGCTGGAGCATGTAACAGTGAAGGCTGGAGCATGGAACAGTGAAGGCTGGAACACGTAGCAGTGAAGGCTGGAGCATCGAGCAGTGAAGGCTGGAGCATGGAGCAGTGAAGGCTAGATCATGGAGCAGAGAAGGCTGGACACGGAGCAGTGAAGGCTGAAGCACGGAGCAGTGAAGGCTGGAGCATAGAGCAGAGAAGGCTGGAGCACGGAGCAGTGAAGGCTGGAGCACGGAGCAGTGAAGGCTGGAGCATGGAGCAGAGAAGCTGGAGCATGGAGCAATGAAGGCTGGAGCACGGAGCAGTGAAGGCTGGAGCATAGAGCAGTGAAGGCTGGAGCACGGAGGAGTGAAGACTGGAGCATGGAGCAGAGAAGGCTGGACACGGAGCAGTGAAGGCTGAAGCACGGAGCAGTGAAGGCTGGAGCATGGAGCAGAGAAGGCTGGAGCACGGAGCAATGAAGGCTGGAGCACGGAGCAGTGAAGGCTGGAGCATGGAGCAGTTAAAGCTGGAGCATGGAGCCGTGAAGGCTGGAGCAATTAACAGTGAAGGCTTGAGCAAGGAACAGTGAAGGCTGGAGCACGAAACAGTGAAGGCTGGAGCATGGAACAGTGAAGGCTGGATCATGGAACAGTGAAGGCTGGAGCACGGAGCAGTGAAGGCTAGAGCAAGGAGCAGTGAAGGCTGGAGCACGAAACAGTGATGGCTGGAGTATGGAGCAGTGAAGGCTGGTGCATGGAACAGTGAAGGCTGGAGCACGGAGCAGTGAAGGCTAGAGCAAGGAGCAGTGAAGGCTGGAGCACGAAACAGTGATGGCTGGAGCAAGGAACAGTGAAGGCTGGAGCACGGAGCAGTGAAGGCTAGAGCACGGAGCAGTGAAGGCTAGAGCAAGGAGCAGTGAAGGCTGGAGCACGAAACAGTGATGGCTGGAGCATGGAACAGTGAAGGCTGGAGCACGGAGCAGTGAAGGCTAGAGCAAGGAGCAGTGAAGGCTGGAGCAAGGAACAGTGAAGGCTGGAGCACGAAACAGTGATGGCTGGAGTATGGAGCAGTGAAGGCTGGTGCATGGAACAGTGAAGGCTGGTGCATGGAACAGTGAAGGCTGGAGCATGGAACAGTGAAGGCTGGTGCAAGGAACAGTGAAGGCTGGAGCACGAAACAGTGATGGCTGGAGTATGGAACAGTGAAGGCTGGTGCATGGAACAGTGAAGGCTGGAGCATGGAACAGGGAAGGATAGAACATGGAACAGTGTAGGCTGGAGTATGGAACAGTGAAGGCTGTAGTATGGAACAGTGAAGGCTGGAGTATGGAACAGTGAAGGCTGGAACATGGAACAGTGAAGGCTGGAGGTTTCTAGAAGGTCAAGAAAACTGATTGTAGGTGTAATATACCGACCTCCAGGCTTGGATCACGATAGAGGGAGACTTCTTTGGGACGAAATTGTTAGGGCTTCTAGGCACAATAACGTAGTGATAGTAGGGGGTTTTAACTTTAGTCAAATTGACTGGACTTCTTTGACCGGTAATCTGGAGTCCAGTGACTTTATGGAAGTAGTTCAGGACTGTTTTCTGAAGCAGTGTGTGACAGAGCCTACCAGAGGTAATAATTTGCTCGACCTAGTCTTGTCAAATAAAGAAACTCTTGTAAATAATCTGGAGATCACTGAAGAGCTTGGATCTAGTGATCACAAATCCATTACTTTTAATATTACCTGGGAGTACGAGAATAGGGATAATACGATAAAAGTTCCTGATTTTCGTTCTGCCGATTATATTGGACTTAGGGAACACCTGTCTAATCTCGACTGGGTAATCTAGCTAACGATTACGATGGGATCTGCGTTTATGATTTTTTCTTAATAATGTACAACGTGCACAAGTATTTTTATTCCCCAGAGAGAATTTAGGTCAAATAATAACGATCCCAAATGGATTAACAGGAGGCTAAAACATCTATTAGGGGAGAAAAGAGGAATTTATAGGCGCATCAAAAGAGGAGATGTTAACCTTATTGACCAATATGTTCAGTTGAAAAGATAAGTAAAAAAGAGGATTATAAAGGCTAAACGTGACTATGAGATTAAGGTTGCTAATGAATCAAAGACTAATCCAAAAGGGTTCTTTTAAATGTATAGGACGAAGGTGAGGGAAAAGGTAGGACCTCTGAAAATTGGGAATGGACAGCTGACGGATAACGAACTGGAAATGTGTTCTCTATTTAATGACTATTTTTTGTCAGTCTTTACACAAGAAGATGTAAATGAGATTCCAGAAATTAACAATTATTCAGTTCCTGAAGAATTCAAGTTAACTAATTTACTGTCACGAGGGACATGGTTATCAAACAGATAGATAAACTGAAGCAAAATAAGTCCCCGGGACCCGACGAGTTGTTTTCAGGGTACTTAAAGAATGCAAGATGGAACTTAGTCAGCCATTAACGAATGTGTTTAATACGTCCATCCTAACTGGTATTGTGCCAGAGATGTGGAAGATAGCTAATGTAGTTCCTATATTCAAATCAAGGAATAAGTCAATTCCATCAAATTACCGTCCAATAAGCCTCACATCTATAGTAGGCAAATTATTAGAATCAATTATAGCTGATATTATTAGAAGTCACCTTGAAGAACATCCTGCCTAACAAATTTACTGACGTTTTTCAATAAAACATTTGAGGCAGTAGACAGTGATAAAGAATATGATATAGTTTACTTGGATTTCAGTAAGGCCTTCGATAGAGTACCTCACAAGAGACTCTTAAGAAAGGTGGCAGCTCATGGTATAGGAGGTACAGTTCTAGCATGGATAGAGGCATGGCTTACCAATAGAAAGCAGAGAGTTTCCATTAATGGGGTCAAATCTAAATGGGGATTAGTCACTAGTGGCGTTCCACAAGGATCAGTTTTAGGCCCATTGTTGTTCATAATTTACATAAATGACCTTGATGAAGGAATTGCAAGTGACATGAGTAAATTTGCTGATGATACAAAAATAGGCCGTATGATTCATTCTGAGGAGGATACCAGTGAACTCCAGGAGGATTTGGACAAATTAATGTCTTGGTCTGAAAAGTGGCAGATGAAGTTCAATGTGGACAAGTGTAAGGTACTAGTCCTTGGTAATGAAAATATCCCTCGAATTTATAAACTAGGTGAAGTAGAGCTTGATCATACAGAATGTGAAAAAGACTTGGGAGTCATGGTAAGCAGGAATCTAAAGCCAAGACAACAGTGCCTAAGTGTGCGCAAAAAGGCTAACAGATTACTAGGATTTATTTCAAGAAGTATAAGCAACAGAAGTCCAAAAGTTATTTTACAGCTCTATACATCACTAGTGAGACCTCATTTGGATTATGCAGCTCAGTTTTGGTCTCCTTACTACAGGATGGATATAGATTCATTGGAGAACATACAAAGAAGAATGACTAAAATGATTTACAGTATAAGAAATCTCCCATGAAGATAGATTTAGAGCGTTGAATCTCCACTCTCTGGAGAGACGTAGAATGAGGGGAGATATCATCGAGGTGTACAAGTGGATGATGGGCATAAACAAAGGAGATATTAATAAAATACTGTTAAGTAAAAGGACACAAATGCAACTAATGTGACATTTTATTGTTACAACGTTTCGCTCTCCAGGAGCTTTCTCAAGCCGTTACAAGCGTTACATGGACACAGTGGGCTATTATATACCTCAAAGTGAGGTGAAATACTAGTGGTGGTCGAGGTAGTAGTGATAAGTAGTAGTAGTAGTAGTAGTAGTAATACAATAAGGTAGAACAATCAATATGCACATGAGTAAAAGGTGATAAAACAAATACTTGGGTAGTAATAATAAAATAATAATAAAATACTGAGGATATCGAACCAAGTAAGAACCAGAAATAACGGATTTAAATTGGATAAATTTAGATTTAGAAAGGACATAGGCAAGTACTAGTTTTCGAACAGAGTTGTAGATGCGTGGAACAATCTTCCGAGTACTGTGATAGAGGCTAGGACCTTGGGTGGCTTTAAAAAGAGATTGGACAAATATATGAGTGGGAGGGGCTGGGTTTGATTGGTGTCGTGAGTACGGGAATAAATTCTTAGGTAGTGGTGGTTTTGATATGGACTTGCCTTGTATGGGCCAGTAGGCCTTTTGCAGTGTTCCTCTATTCTTATGTTCTTATGTTCTTATAGAACAGTGAAGGCTGGAGTATGGAACAGTGAAGGCTGGAGCATGGAACAGGGAAGGATAGAACATGGAACAGTGTAGGCTGGAGTATGGAACAGTGATGGCTGGAGTGTGGAACAGTGAAGGTTAAAGTATGGAAGAGTGAAGGCTGGAGCACGGAAGAGTGGAGGCTGGAGCACTGAACAGTGAAGGCTGGAGCATGGAACAGTGAAGGCTGGAGCATGGAACAGTGAAGGCTGGAGCATGGAACAGTGAAGGCTGGAGCATGGAACAGTGAAGGCTGGAGCATGGAACAGTGAAGGCTGGAGCATGGAATAGTAAATGGTTCAGCCTGATGGAATCTGGATTGCCCAGGTGCTTTTTTGACCATACACATGTAGATATATCCATCATGACATCTTTGAGTGACATCTCACCACCATGAAAGGTCTTGGAATCCTTTTTTGTACTGGAGCCAAGATTATATACAAGCAGATCAAATACATAGTCAAAGAGCTGAACATAACCAAATTGTTATTCCATCTTGTGTCCCTGACATTTGTCTGGTAGAAATGGGTGAGCGTATCACTTGTTAATGGAATCCATGTTATGAGTTGTAAATTTTTGTGACCTTGGAAGAAGTGACTTCTAGTTTCTCTTGGCTATGGCAAGACGACACTGGAGATAGTTTACTTCCATCATCAGTAGATTGAGTAATGACTACCTTTGTATCTTTCCACTTTTAGACTGGTGAAAAAAGAAGCATCCTGTTAGGCCAGGAGTTCATCTCCCATCCCGATAGCAGCCTCGTTCCGCATGTGTAATAATAAATTATAGAATAATTGACTCAGTATTTACCACTGAGCCAGGTGGTTAAGAGTCCAAAGAAAATCATTATTGAAATTATTGATTCCATAATTTTTCCACTATGGAGGTAACGCTTTTTGGTCTATAGTCCAAAGCTAAACACCTGTCACCTGCTTTGTAAATAGATATTACATTTGCCATTTTCCACTTGTCCGGCACTATGCCAGCTTGTAGTGATATGTTGAAAAGACTAGCCAAAGGTTTGCTAATCTCCTCTTTACATCCCTTTAAAACCCTTGCAAACAGTTCATCAGGGCCTGGGGATTTCTTCGGTTTTAATTTCTCTGTTTATCTGAAGACCATGTCACTAGTTACCCTAATCGTGCATAGTTTATTATCATCCTGTTCTACATAATTAATAATTTCTAAAATTTCTCTAGTATCTTCAAATATATGAGTGGGAGGGGCTGGGTTTGATTAGTGTCGTGAGTACGGGAGTAAATTCTTAGGTAGTGGTGGTTTTGATAAGGACCTGCTTTGTATGGGCCAGTAGGACTTCTGCAGTGTTCCTCCATTCTTATGTTCTTATGTTCTTAGATCACTGACAGTGAATAGGCAATGTGTGAAATTTTGAACTCATATTTCCTCTCAGTTTCTACACAGGAAGATACTAGAGAAATTTTAGAAATTATTAATTATGTAGAACAGGATGATAATAAACTATGCACGTTTAGGGTAACTAGTGACATGGTCTTCAGATAAATAGAGAAATTAAAACCGAAGAAATCCCCAGGCCCTGATGAACTGTGTGCAAGGGTTTTAAAGGAATGTTACTTTTGAGTGGGCCTGTCTTGTCCTTAATCTTACTTCTATATACCTGAAAGAAATCTTTTGGGTTAGTCTTCAAATCCCTTGCCACTTTAGCCTCATAATTTCTTTTAGCTTTTCTTATTCTTATTATTATTTCTCTCTTTTATTGAATATATTGATTTCTTAACTGCCCATCCCCTCTTTTGATATGCCTATATATGACTCTTTTGACCAATGAGATGTTTTAATATATTGTTCATCCATTTGGGATTATTTTGGGTTGATCTAATTTCCCTACTTGGAACATAAGTTGTCTGGGTAGCTCAAACAATGCTCTGAAAAAACGACATATTAGCAACCAACACCACCTACCTGACCCATAATCAGGTCGTTCCAATTTAGCCCACCTAGGTAATTTCTCAGTCCCATGAAATCGGCCAAGCAGAAGTCTGGGACAGAGACTTGATTGCAGTTATTTGGGTAATTCCAAGATATATTGAAACTAAGTGATTTGTGATCGCTTTCCCCAAGCTCATCATTAGCCTCAAGATTATTAATTAGTGATTCCTTGTTGGCTTGAACCAAGTCAAGCAGATTGTTTCCTCTAGTTGGTTGTGTCACAAACTGTTTTAACAAGCAACCTTGAATCGTATCAAGAAAGTCACTAGACTCGAGATTTCCTTTCATATTGTTCCAATCAATTTGTCTAAAGTTAAAATCTCCCATTAACACAAAATTTTCATATCTAGACGCCTTATGAATTTCATCTCGTAGCAGCTTACATAACTCCCTATCAAGATTTGGGGGCCTATAAATCACACCCAAAATTAATTTGTCACGACCCTCAAGAAACTGTAGCCAAACAGTTTCTGTGTCCGATGTTTCTAATATTATATCTTGCCTAACACAACAATTTAAATTAGCTCTGACATACATCGCCACTCCACCACCCTTCCTGTTGACCCTGTCAGTGTGGAATAGTTTATAGCCTTGTATGTGGTATTCAGAAGGCATTTCTGTATCTATCAGGTTGAACTAGGTCTCCGTTATAGCAATAATATCTATATTACCTGCACTTGCAAGTAATCTTAGCTCATCTATCTTATTTATAAGACTCCTACTATTAGTACAGTAAACCTTAAGGAAGCTAGTCACTCTCTTCCCTCTACTGTTTCTGTTGAGTAATTGCTTTTCCTTTACAAGCAACTTTATCTTCAGTATTGTCTATGAGACATATCCCTGAGGTATTAGGTATTCTGGTAATATCTGCTGCTTTCAACCACAGTACTGCAGCTTGATTGTTTACCACACACACCCATACCTTTATAACACTGGTCTGCATGATTGTTTCTTACTCTATGGTATCTTTCACGGTATATATATGGAAAATAGTGATTCATTGTGTTTTTTAATCATCTCTATCACATCAGGTTGTCAAGTTATAGGGAAACGTTACTTTTCTCTTTTCGTATAACATAAGTAAATGAGAATGTGGTATATTACCAATTATTTTGAATTAAATGTTAAATCTAATATATTTCTCTTTAGTTTCGGATTATTAATATGTCTAGAGACTGCATAAATTCACCAGACATATTTTGCTATGTCTGCGGGCAATTCACCTCTTCAGATTCCCGGAGCAACATTACTCCTTTATTGAAGCTCTGTTACTTTGCTTATTTTGGCTGCAAACTTGTAGACCAGGACAAACCATTTGCAACACACAAAGCTTGCAAGAGTTGCATCAGTAAGCTCCAAATGTGGTCAGTTGGAAAATTTTAATGTATGCCCTTTGGAGTACCAATGGATGGCGGGAGCAGATGAACCACCATGATGACTGCTACTGTTGTATGACTAACGTAGCTGGATTCAACAAGAAGACTAAAGATCGCATAATATACTTTAATATTCCTTCAGCAATAAGGCTGTTCCACACTCTGAAGATATTCCTGTACCTGTGCCACCTGAGACATGGCAAATTTCATCAGAGTCTGATACCAGTGATTCTAAGGAGATGGAAGTAGACTATGAACCACCAACAAATGACGATCCCAAACCCTTCAACCAAGTTGAGCTCAATGACTTGGTGACATCCCTTGCATACATATCACGTTGACACTTATTCACATTAAACAATTGCAAAGAGGAGCCACGGGCCCACCTGAGACAGTCTTCCGCTTTTAATAATCACTACGAAGTAGATTCTTGAGATGATTACTGATGCTGGATCACTAGGGAAGCAGTGAACTGAAGCAGAATTGTATAAGCATAGGTAGAATCCTTAACCTTCCAAAAGAAAGTGCACAGTTACTTGGCTCTAGACTGAAGAAACACAGGCGTCTAGCTCCTGGAACAACATTCGTTTGGTACCGTCATCGTGAAGCGGAATTCACTCAGTTCTTTGACAAAGAGGAATCTTTAGTTTTCTGTTCAAATATTTCTGGCCTTATTGAACACATAGATAGGGATGTCATACAAAGTAAATGAATGGAGACTCTCCATTGATTCTTCTAAAAAGTTTAAAGGCTGTACTTCTCTACAATGGCAACACAGCTGCATCTGTGCCAATTGGCCATAGTGTCCAAATGTCAGAAACGTAGGCAAATATGAAGACAATAATATCTGCAATCAAGTACCAGAATCACAATTTTCTCATTTGTGGTGGTTTAAAAGTTATTGCTCTTCTACTAGGTCTTCAAGGCGGATACATCAAGTATCCCTGTTTTCTGTGTCTTTGGGATAGTAGGGCAGACAGCCAGCACTATGAACAAAAAGACTGGCCACCAAGAACCAGATTCTTACCCGGAAATCACAACGTGAAAACTGTGCCACTAGTTGACCCCAAGAAAATTCTGCTGCCACCACTCCACATCAAATTAGGGCTTATGAAAAATTTTGTGAAGGTCTTGAACAAGAATGGAACTGCTTTCAAGTACCTGGAGTCAGAGTTTCCTCGTATAAGTGAAATCAAGCTAAAGGCAAAAATCATTGTTAACCCTCAGATTCGGGAACTGATGAAGGACAAGCATTTTGATGAAGCATTAGCAGGTGTCGAGGTGAATGCCTGGTTTTCATTCAAGTAGATTGTCCACAACTTCCTGGGAAACAGGCGCTCACCCGAATATGAAAAAATGATCCAAGACCTGATTTCAAGTTTCCAACAACTTGGGTCTAGAATGAGTGTGAAAATGCACTTTTTGCACTCACATCTTGACTATTTTCCCAACAATTGTGGGGACTACAGTGAGGAACAAGGAGAGAGGTTCCCTCAGGATATTTGCACCATGGAAACTCGATACCAGGGCAAATGGAATGTCAGCATGATGGCGAATTACTGCTGGTCATTGAAACGTAATGGTCTCGATGCATAGCACAAGCGAAAATCAAAGCGGTCCTCCTTCCTTCGATTCAATATGTAGGCTAATCATTAGGAGCATATTTTTTTAATAAAAAAATTTGATTTGATTCGTGGTGATTTGAAATTCATGTTCTTAAAACTAACAGAATGTGCTTTTTCATGATTACTTGCCTAATTTTAATAAAGTAACAATTAATTAAAAATTCACATTTTTTATTATCATTAATTTGTATTTTATTCAAAATCCTTACGTGATAGAGCAAAATGGTTTAGCTATTTACAATAAGCAGCCCAAGAATATGTAAGATCGCAACATGAATAAAAAATAAAAATAAAAAACATTCCAAATGCAGACCAGTGTCCTACACAAGTTAGTCCAAGACAAGTTAGCAATGACTCCCTCAATCGAGTTGGCTAATGCAACCACTCCGGCCATAAAATTTGCCCAAGTTATCAATGCATGAATTGCAAATTCTTTGCAGTACCTGTCTAGCCAGCAATTTACACGAATTGCCCTAGAAATCCATTCATTGCCCACTCCCCTTCTAGGCAAGATGCTACATATGATTGGGACCCCTCCCTTAGATCTAATTACATCTATGGCTGACTTGTACTTATCCAGCAGCTCTTGTCTCCTGCTCTTCCTGATATCATTTCCACCAGCACTAAGACAGATGATTGCCTTGTTCCAATTACCTGACATAATATTATCCAACCTGTTGACTATGTCATCAACACAGCTCCTGGGAAGCATACTTAGACCATTAAATATTGTTTAATTACAGTCTGGGCTTCTTGCATACAATATAATGCAGGCCAAGAGTCTGGCTTGGCTCAAAGCAACATTATTCTGTTCAGCTGTGTTTATACCGATAATCGCCACTTTCAAGCAAATTCTAGATCTGTTCTCTTCTTTAATAATATAATTGTTGTTTGTTCACACCATAAGGTGTGTGTGTGTACTCACCTAATTGTACTCACCTAATTGTGGTTGCAGGGGTCGAGACTCAGCTCCTGGCCCCGCCTCTTCGCTGTCCGCTACTGGGTCTCTGCTCTCCCTGCTCCATGAGCTTTATCATACCTAGTCTTAAAACTGTGTATGGTTCCTGCCTCCACTATATCTTTCTCTAGACTATTCCACTTCCTGACTGCTCTGTGGCTGAAGAAATGCTTCCTAACATCCCTTTGACTCATCTGAGTCTTCAGCTTCCAGTTGTGTCCCCTTGTTTCTGTGTTCCTTCTCTGGAACATCCTGTCACTGTCTACCTTATCGATTCCCCGCAGTATTTTGTATGTCGTTATCATGTCTCCTCTGATCCTTCTTTCCTCCAGTGTTGTTAGTCCTATTTCCCTCAACCTTTCTTCATAGGACAGACCCCTGAGTTGTGGAACTAACCTTGTCGCAAACCTTTGCACTTTCTCTAGTTTCTTTACGTGCTTGACCAGGTGTGGGTTCCAGACTGGTGCTGCATACTCTAGTATGGGACTGACGTACACGGTGTACAGTGTCTTGAACGATTCCTTGTTAAGGTAACGGAACGCTAATCTTAGGTTTGCCAGTCGCCCATATGCTGCCGCAGTTATCTGTTTGATGTGTGCCTCCGGAGACGTGCTTGGCGTTATACTCACCCCAAGGTCTTTCTCCTTTGCCGAGGTTTGTAGCCTTTGTCCGCCTAGCGTGTACTCTGTCAGCGGTCTTCTTTGCCCTTCTCCGATCTTCATGACTTTGCATTTGGTGGGATTGAATTCGAGAAGCAAGTTGCTAGACCAGATGTCAAGCTTGTCCAGATCTGTTTGAAGTAATTTAATAGGCAACTGAATCAAGTAAATTCCTGGAGACAATATTTCTATAACTCAGAGAGAAATAAACACTAGGTTTCCCTAAGATAAAATCTCTAACTCACTTAAAAATTAAATTTAGTGTGTGTGTGTGTGTGTGTGTACTCACCTAATTGTGGTTGCAGGGGGTCGAATCTTAGGTCTTGGCCCCTGCCTCTTCATTTGTCGCTAAGTCCACTCTCCCTGCTCCATGAACTTTATGATACCTCTTCTTAAAACTATGTATGAATTATTATTATTATTATGCGAGTAAATTACCTGCATGAGGTTTACAGGGTATTACCTGAATTATTACATGCAAGTAATTTGGGTGAGATAAGTGGGATTTAGTCCCACGATGACCACTTTTTCACCACTCATACAAAAAGCTAGACCGGACACAAAAGAAATTCGTATTACCACTTCCTTGTGAGTGATGGTCGTATCCCTTATCTTCCACCATCCGTACATAATTTTTGAGGTCCCGCAAATTTTCTGTCCCAATTCTTCAGCAAGGGACAGTAACACGGGTTCCTACTACAAATTCATGCCGAAAAACCCCAATTTGGCCACGAAGACGCCGGATTATTAGCAGAATTTTCCACGACAACCAGTCCCCACAAATTACAAATGGCGTCTCCTTTCCGCGTCACTCTGCAGCTGTTCTACCTTCCCTCCCCCACTCAAAATTTCTCGAAAGGGTCAAATCAGCATCATATTTTATTACACAATTATTGTATTATTCAAGTTTACACATGCTGAATTTAGGAAAATCCAAAATTTTCCACACTGTGTATGGATCCTGCCAGTACTACTGTACTCACCTAATTGTACTCACCTAATTGTGGTTGCAGGGGTCGAGACTCAGCTCCTGGCCCCGCCTCTTCGCTGTCTGCTACTGGGTCTCTGCTCTCCCTGCTCCATGAGCTTTATCATACCTTGTCTTAAAACTATGTATGGTTCCTGCCTCCACTATATCTTTCTCTAGTCCATTCCACTTCCTGACTACTCTGTGGCTGAAGAAATGTTTCCTGACATCCCTTTGACTCATCTGAGTCTTCAGCTTCCAGTTGTGTCCCCTTGTTTCTGTGTTCCCTCTCTGAAACAACCTGTCACTATCTACCTTGTCAATTCCCCGCAGTATTTTGTATGTCGTTATCATGTCTCCTCTGACCCTTCTTTCCTCCAGTGTTGTTAGTCCTATTTCCCTCAACCTTTCTTCATAAGACAGACCCCTGAGTTGTGGAACTAACCTTGTCGCAAACCTTTGCACTTTCTCTAGTTTCTTGACGTGCTTGACCAGGTGTGGGTTCCAGACTGGTGCTGCATACTCTAGTATGGGCCTGACGTATACGGTATACAGTGTCTTGAACGATTCCTTGTTAAGGTAACGGAACGCTAATCTTAGGTTTGCCAGTCGCCCATATGCTGCCGCGGTTATCTGGTTTATGTGTGCTTCCGGAGACGTGCTTGGTGTTATACTCACCCCAAGGTCTTTCTCCTTTGATGAGGTTTGTAGCCTTTGTCCACCTAGCCTGTACTCTGTCAGCGGTCTTCTTTGCCCTTCTCCGATCTTCATGACTTTGCATTTGGTGGGGTTAAAATCGAGAAGCCAGTTGCTAGACCAGATGTCAAGCTTGTCCAGGTCACTTTGAAGTCCTGCTTGGTCTTCATCCGATGTGATTCTCCTCATTAATTTCACATCATCTGCGAAAAGAGACACTTCTGAGTCTATCCCATCCGTCATGTCATTCACATATAGCAAGAATAGCACTGGTCCTAGGACTGACCCCTGCGGTACACCACTCGTCACAGGCGCCCACTGTGATACCTCATCACGCACCATGACCCGTTGTTGCCTCCCTGTGAGGTATTCCCTGATCCATTCCAGTGCCCTTCCTGTTATACACGCTTGGTCTTCCATCTTTTTTACTAATCTCATGTGAGGAACTGTGTCAAAGGCCTTCCTGCAGTCCAAGAAAATGCAGTCAACCCACCCTTCTCTCTCTTGCCTTACCTCTGTTACTTTATCATAGAACTCCAGGAGGTTTGTTACACAGGATTTGCCTTCCCTGAAACCGTGCTGTCTGGCGTTGATTAACCTGTTCTGCTCCAGATGCTCCACCATTCTTTTTCTGATGATTTTCTCCAAGACTTTGCACACTATACACGTAAGTGACACCGGTCTGTAGTTTAGTGCCTCTTTTCTGTCTCCTTTTTAAAGATGGGGACTACGTTGGCCTTTTTCCATATCTCAGGTAGCTGCCCAGTTTCAAGGGATGTGTTGAAAATTTTGGTAAGTGGCACACTCAGAACCTCAGCTCCTTCCCGAAGGACCCATGGTGAGATATTGTCCGGACCCATTGCCTTTGAGGTATCAAGGTCACTGAGTAACTGCTTCACCTCCCCTCAGATGTGTGTATTCCCTCCAGCACTCGATACATCCCTTGTTGGTGATGCACCCTGTCCTGTCTACCCAACTGCCTCCCTTCCTCCACTGTGAATACTTCCCTAAACCTCGAGTTGAGCTCCTCACATACCTCTTGATCATTACTTGTGAGTTCCCCATCTTCCCTCCTCAGCCTTATCACCTGATCCTTTACTGTTGTCTTCCTTCTGATGTGGCTGTACATCAGTTTCGGGTCAGACTTGACTTTCGATGCTATGTCGTTTTCGTACTGTTTCTGGGCCTCCCTCCGTACCTGTGCATACTCGTTTCTAGCTCTTCGACTAATCTCCTTGTTTGCTTGGGTTCTTTGCCTTCTGTATCTTTTCCATTCTCTGGCACTCTGAGTCTTTGCCTCCCTACATCTTTGGGTAAACCAGGGCTCTTTCTTGTCTTCCCATTTATTCTTTTTCCTTTGGGTATAAACCGTTCCTCCGCCTCCTTGCACTTTGTCGCTACGTATTCCATCATTTCATTTACTGACTGTCCTTCCATTTCCCTTTCCCACAGAATCTCCTGCAGGAAATTCCACTGTGTGTGTGTGTGTGTGTTTGTGTTTGATTGTCCAGATAAATAATGCAACCATTATTTTATATATTGTGATCAGCTGATTTGCTGGGGCATTGAACCATTGAACCCATTGCGTTGCTTACTCGTTGAGACGTTGAACCGTTTACTCATCTGAGGCGTTCAACTCCTGAGAAGCTGATTATTGAAGCTCTGAGACAGTGAACTGCTGAGTCATTCAGCCCATGACATGTTGAGCACTTGAAGAGTTGAGACTTTGGACCGGTGAAGACGTTAAGAGCTAAACTGTTGAAGCATTGAGCTGTAAGACGTTGTACCATTACAACATTTACACGGTAAACTGTTGATCCGGTAAATAGAAGCGTACCTGCCACAGCCATCCTGGTAGCATCGCCTGGCCTGCCGTAGAGGCGTACCTGCCACAGCCATCCTGGTAGCATCGCCTGGCCTGCCGTAGAGGCGTACCTGCCACAGCCATCCTGGTAGTATCGCCTGGCCTGCCGTAGAGGCGTTCCTGCCACAGCCATCCTGGTAGCATCGCCTGGCCTGCCGTCTAGGCGTGCTTGGCCTGCCGTCTAGGCGTACCTGACCTGTCGTCTAGGCGTGCCTGACCTGCCATCTAGGGGTGCCTGACCTGCCGTCTAGACGTGCCTGACCTGCCATCTAGGCGTGCCTGACCTGCCGTCTAGACGTGCCTGGCCCAACCTTCGTAGTGGAGCCGCCCGACCTGCCGTTGAGGAGCGCCTACCACAAGTCTCCTGGCAGACCTGTCATTCAAGCTGTGATTTACGAGTGTCACTTCACCTTTTATTTTTCACTTTCTCTTCCCTATCTCTTACTTTTTTCTCTGTTTATATTTTTTCTTACCACTTTCCCCTAGTCTCTTTGGAAATATATTCTTAAATATCCTTTGTTTCTTGGTCTGTCTGCTTCTCTCTCTCTCTCTCTCTGACACACACACTCCCTGAACTGACTAGGATAAGGTAAGATAGGCTAGAATAGTGTGGGATAGGGTAAGATAGGTTAGGTTACGTTAGGATGCGTTAGGTTAGGTTAGGCTAGAATAAGGTAAGATAGGCTAGGATAAGGTAAGATAGGGTAAGATAGGTTAGTTAAAGGTTAGGTTACCATGGCGCCCCCACCTCGCCAGGTGCACTGTGTCCATGCAAGTTTCTTCTAGAATTCATTAGTTCATTACTGTGAATAATGGTGAGCCGGGTAAGTGGCTGCTTTGTCATAGCATAAAAAAAAATGAGCATAAATAGGGAGCGAATTGATGATCTGCGTGGAGTGAGAAGATTGGAAACGATGAGAGAGAGAGAGAGAGAGAGGGGGAGAGAGAGGGGGTGGAAAGTCGGCTGGAAGCCATAGGTCCACTCTTAATGGGGTGTGGTCTGATGCTAGTGAAAGGCTTTTGATCCAAGGTAACAGAATTTCTTTCCCGTTTCTCAGTCGCTGTATGAATCTTAAAAAGTTTTGTACCTTATCTGAAATAACAATAATATTAATGTAATAAAATAATAATAATAGAATATACAGTATTTTTAATTGCGAAAAATAATCGAAATTTAATAGGCAACTGAATCGAAAAATAATCGAAATTTAATAGGCAACTGAATCAAGTAAATTCCTGGAGACAATATTTCTATAACTCAGAGAGAAATAAACACTAGGTTTCCCTAAGATAAAATATCTAACTCACTTAAAAATTAAATTTAGTGAGAGGCAATGCAGATTTTGGAAGAGAAAAAGTCCATTTTTAGGACATAAATCATCACAAATCCTCTATTATTATTATTATTATTAGTAGTAGTAGTAGTAGCAGTAGTAGTAGCAGTAGTAGTAGTAGTAGCAGTAGTAGTAGTAGTAGCAGTAGTAGTAGTAGTAGCAGTAGTAGCAGCAGTGGTAGTAGTAGTAGCAGCAGCAGTAGTAGTAGTAGCAGTAGTAGTAGCAGTAGTAGTAGTAGCAGTAGTAGTAGCAGCAGTGGTAGTAGTAGTAGCAGCAGCAGTAGTAGTAGTAGCAGTAGTAGTAGTAGCAGTAGTAGTAGCAGTAGCAGTAGTAGCAGCAGTGGTAGTAGTAGTAGCAGCAGCAGTAGTAGTAGTAGCAGTAGTAGTAGTAGCAGTAGTAGTAGTAGTAGCAGTAGTAGTAGCAGTAGTAGTAGCAGTAGTAGTAGCAGTAGCAGTAGTAGCAGCAGTGGTAGTAGTAGTAGCAGCAGCAGTAGTAGTAGTAGCAGTAGTAGTAGTAGCAGTAGTAGTAGTAGTAGCAGTAGTAGTAGTAGCAGTAGTAGTAGTAGTAGCAGTAGTAGTAGCAGTAGTAGTAGCAGTAGTAGTAGCAGTAGAGTAGTAGCAGGAGTGGTAGTAGTAGTAGCGCAGCAGTAGTAGTAGTAGCAGTAGTAGTAGTAGCAGTAGTAGTGAGTGGTAGAGTAGTAGTAGTAGCGAGTGAGTAGTAGTAGGTGGATAGGTGAAAGTAGTGAGAGAGGTAAGGTATAGCAGTAGCAGTAGTAGCATGCATGTGTAGTAGTAAGTTAGCACGCATCTAGTTAAGTCAAGTAGTAGCACTGCTATCCCTAGGTCAGTCAGAGGTTCACTGTATCCGAGGAAAGTCAGAGTTCACTGCTCATCCTAGGTCAAGTCAGAGTTCACTGACATCCTAGGTCAAGTCAGAGTTCACTGCTCATCCCTTAGGTCAAGTCAGAGCTCACTGCTCATCCCTAGGTCAAGTCAGAGTTCACTGCTCATCCCTAGGTCAAGTCAGAGTTCACTGCTCATCCCTAGGTCAAGTCAGAGTTCACTGCTCATCCCTAGGTCAAGTCAGAGTTCACTGCTCATCCCTAGGTCAAGTCAGAGTTTACTACTCATCCCTAGGTCAAGTCAGAGTTCACTGCTCATCCCTAGGTCAAGTCAGAGTTCACTGCTCATCCCTAGGTCAAGTCAGAGTTCACTGCTCATCTCTAGGTCAAGTCAGAGTTCACTGCTCATCCCTAGGTCAAGTCAGAGTTCACTGCTCATCTCTAGGTCAAGTCAGGGTTCACTGCTCATCCCTAGGTCAAGTCAGAGTTTACTACTCATCCCTAGGTCAAGTCAGAGTTCACTGCTCATCCCTAGGTCAAGTCAGAGTTCACTGCTCATCTCTAGGTCAAGTCAGAGTTCACTGCTCATCCCTAGGTCAAGTCAGAGTTTACTACTCATCGCTAGGTCAAGTCAGAGTTCACTGCTCATCCCTAGGTCAAGTCAGAGTTCACTGCTCATCTCTAGGTCAAGTCAGAGTTCACTGCTCATCTCTAGGTCAAGTCAGAGTTCACTGCTCATCTCTAGGTCAAGTCAGAGTTCACTGCTCATCTCTAGGTCAAGTCAGAGTTCACTGCTCATCTCTAGGTCAAGTCAGAGCTCACTGCTCATCCCTAGGTCAAGTCAGAGTTTACTACTCATCCCTTGGTCAAGTCAGAGTTCACTGCTCATCTCTAGGTCAAGTCAGAGTTCACTGCTCATCTCTAGGTCAAGTCAGAGTTCACTGCTCATCCCTAGGTCAAGTCAGAGTTCACTGCTCATCCCTAGGTCAAGTCAGAGTTCACTGCTCATCCCTAGGTCAAGTCAGAGTTCACTGCTCATCCCTAGGTCAAGTCAGAGTTTACTACTCATCCCTTGGTCAAGTCAGAGTTCACTGCTCATCCCTAGGTCAAGTCAGAGTTCATTGCTCATCCCTAGGTCAAGTCAGAGTTCACTGCTCATCCCTAGGTCAAGTCAGAGTTCACTGCTCATCCCTAGGTCAAGTCAGAGTTCACTGCTCATCTCTAGGTCAAGTCAGAGTTCACTGCTCATCCGTAGGTCAAGTCAGAGTTCACTGCTCATCTCTAGGTCAAGTCAGAGTTCACTGCTCATCCCTAGGTCAAGTCAGAGTTTACTACTCATCCCTAGGTCAAGTCAGAGTTCACTGCTCATCCCTAGGTCAAGTCAGAGCTCACTGCTCATCCCTAGGTCAAGTCAGAGTTTTCTACTCATCCCTAGGTTACGTCAGAGCTCACTGCTCATCCCTAGGTCAAGTCAGAGCTCACTGCTCATCCCTAGGTCAAGTCAGAGCTCACTGCTCATCCCTAGGTCAAGTCAGAGCTCACTGCTCATCCCTAGGTCAAGTCAGAGCTCACTGCTCATCCCTAGGTCAAGTCAGAGTTCATTGCTCATCCCTAGGTCAAGTCAAGGCTCACTGCTCATCTCTACGTCAAGTCAGAGTTTACTACTCATCCCTAGGTCAAGTCAGAGCTCGCTGCTCATCCCTAGGTCAAGTCAGAGTTTACTACTCATCCCTAGGTCAAGTCAGAACTCACTGCTCATCCCTAGGTCAAGTCAGAGTTTACTACTCATCCCTTGGTCAAGTCAGAGCTCACTGCTCATCCCTAGGTCAAGTCAGAGTTCACTGCTCATCCCTAGGTCAAGTCAGAGTTCACTGCTCATCCCTATGTCAAGTCAGAACTCACTGAATCACGATTTTCGTGATTCAGTGATTCGTGAATCACGAAATCGTAACAACACGAATGCAGACAAACTACGGAACGAGTGGAGTTAGAACCCATGGCATGGGTTCTAACCCCATCCGTACCCGTGGTTTGTTTAAAGTTTACGTGAAGTGTGGACAGACAGTGTGAAAAGATTTTGATCGACGTGTGCAAGATGGTGCACAAAAACGTAAAAGACTTCATTGCATCATTCACCAAAAAAGCATTCGCTTCGAAAAAGACGTCTATAGCATAGAAAACTGTACTTGATGAACCAGTTCAAAGATTTATATAAAAAAATCTTCATCATTAAACTCAAGAATCTTTTCTTGTTTGTGTGAAGAAATACGCTCAAGTTACAGGACACATTTTGTGTGTTTTGAGTCGTGTATTAGGTGATCCTTAGTTTATTTTCTGAGGCTTCACATTCTTCTGGCCGTGAACGACTACAGAGTCTGGGCTTTTAGACTGATTTTTCTGGCACACTGAATATTCTGAATTTTCGTTACTGCTGAGAAGTGATTTTTGGGAAATGTACATGTCAGTGTTTTTTTTTTTCTCCATTCATGACTTTCTGAAAGAGCTGAAAAAAATCCAGTTAACGATACTGAAGTTGCGAATGACTTAGATGAGGACTTGGCGCATGTGAAGTCAACAACGCAGCTTCAAGAGTAGAGATGGCGAAGGCAAAAATACTGCCAAATAAGAGTCCAGGAGGCGGGACCAGAAGCTGAGTCTCAACCCTCACGCAAGCAAACTGGTGAGTAAAAGTGACTCTGTATACACATAAACTTTACCATTGATTCCCCCCATGTAAGTTTGAGTCGAAAGTTGCCACTTCAGGCTGTGACCTCGAAGTTGAGAACACTCATGGTACGTGACCTAGGAGAATAATTTCCTGCCTGCCTCCAGAGATTTTTTTGAGATGGTACAACCAGGTTTGATTTAGCGTTAAATATCAAAAAATGTGTTAATCTACTCTTTGCACATATCAAAAGGGTAAAGAATTTTTTTTAATACACCGGCCGTCTCCCACGAAGGAAGGAAGACCTAAAAAAGAAAAAAAAATACTTAAATCATCACTCACTCCATCACTGTCTTGCCAGAGACGCGCAGATACTACAGTTCAAAACTACAAATATCCCCACCCCTTCTCCAGACTACAGGCACTGTACTTCCCACCTCCAGAACTCAAGTCCTGCTGACCAGCTTCCCTGAATCAATTCATAAATATTACTTTGCTCACACTCCAAAAGTCATAAAAACCACTTGCCTCCACTCCTATCTAACACGCTCGTATACGCTTGCTGGATGAAAAAGCCACTGGCACACAAAACCTCCATTACCCCCCTCCTTAATCCTTTTCTAGGACGACCCTTAACACGCCTTCCCTCCGCAACAGATTTATACGCCATCCAAGTCATCCTATTTTGTTCCATCCTCTTTAAATGTTTTCAGCCCTCTGGATAATACCTTTAATAATCCTGCACCTTCTACTAATCTCCAAACTACGAATTGTCTGCGTAATATTCACACCACACATTGCCCTCAGACACAACATCTCAACTGCCTGGACAGCTTCTTCATCGCTGCAACGTACATAACTAATGCTACACAAACATATAAGAGTGTACAACAATAATCACATACATTCCTCTTTTAGCATCCATGGATAAAGTTCTTTTGTCTTCACAGGTGCCTGAATGCACCACTCACCTTTTTCCCCTCATCAGTTCTATGGTTCACCTCGTCTTTCATTTATCCATCCGCTGACAAGTCAACTCCCAAATAACTAACACTCACTTCTTTCATACTCCCTCCCTTCAATCTGATATACAATCTTTCAGAACCTAAATTTTTTGTTACCCTTATCACCTTCCTCTTTCCTTTGTTCACTTTTAGTTTCCTTCCTTCCTTTCCATACCCTCCCAAACGTTTCTTCAGAATCTTCCAGAATTACAGAGTCATCAGCAAAAAACAACTGTGAGAATTCCCACTCACTTTGTGTAAGATTCTGCATATTTTAATGCCACACCTCTTCCCAATACCCGAGAATTCACTTCTTGTATAAGCCCATCAATTAATATGTTAAGGATCCACGGTGACATGCATTCCTGTCCAAGGTCTACTTATACTGGAAAATAATATCTCTCTCCTACATATCCTAACCTGAGCCTCGATATCCTCATAAAAGCTCTTAACTGCTTTCGGTAACCTACCACCTATTCCATACACTTGCAATCTGCATCATTGCTTACCTGTCCACCCTGTCATATGCCTTATCTAAATAAATAAATGTAAAGCAAACTTCCTTACGATTATTTAAATATTATTCACTAGGTTTACATATCTCCTACCCTTCCTAAAACCTCCTTGTTCATCTGCGATCCTCCTCTCCTTCTTATCTTTAATTCTTTCAGTAATGACTCTACCATACACTTTACCTAGTATAATCAACAGACTTATTAATCTATAATTTTTTTTACACTTGATTTTGTTCCCCTTTCCTTTATTCAAAGGAGCTATTCACGCTCTCTACTAATCCCTAGGTATCTTCTGTTTCATATATCTATTGTAAAAATGTATAAATTGCTGTAAAACTATATTCCCACCTGCTTTAACATTATTGTCTTAAGACAATGCTAGCTGCTTCCCCCCCCCCCTTTCATTTTACCCACAACTTCACGTACCTGGACCAAATCGAACCGATACGTCGTCAGAAGTTTCTTTCTAATTTCTTCTTTATCCTACAGATAATCCTAGAGATTATCTGCTCGGCAAATGTATCTCTCTTCAAATATTTTATACAGTTTTGAACATGTCAGACATTACAACACAAAACGGTATCTCCTTACAGAGGACATCTTTCACAACTTCATCGCATAATTACTAGTTATGAGTGAGAAGAGTTGGATTCCAGAGGGACTTACCTAGCATGGGCCAGTAAGCTTGCAGCAGTGCTCAACCTCACCGTCAGTATTTAAAATTTCGTTCTCAAGTTTCAGCTTCAGATCATTCCAGACCACGGAGCTGAACTCTTCTCCAGGCTGAGGGACTGACCACCTCAAATACTAATTTCTCCAAGAAGTCTACTGTGTAGGCGAAGCATACCCAAACATACCCAACTGTTCCACATGTCTTACTCATCAACATGTCGGTAATTTATACTGTTTTCAACATATATTGCTCATACGGGGTCCTCCAATAGCTTACATGGTTCATACGGAAATCCTCTTATAACCTTCATGGTTCATACGGAGGTTCTTCAATAACCTACATTGTATTCAGAGGAACTTCAGTAACTACATGGTTCATATGGGGTTCCTTTAATAACCTACATGGTTCATACGGAGATCCTTCAGTAACCTAAATGGTTCATACGGGGTCCTTCAATAACCTACATGGTTCATACGGGGGTCCTTCAATAACCTACATGGTTCATACGGGGGTCCTTCAATAACCTACATGGTTCATACGGGGGTCCTTCAATAACCTACATGGTTCATACGGGGGTCCTTCAGTAATCTACATGGTTTATACAGGGGTCCTTCAGTAACCTACATGGTTCATACGGGGGTCCTTCAGTAACCTACATGGTTCATTCGGGGGTCCTTCAGTAACCTACATGGTTCATACAGAGGTCCTTCAGTAACCTACATGGTTCATACAGAGGTCCTTGAGTAACCTACATGGTTCATACGGGGGTCCTTCAGTAACCTACATGGTTCATACAGAGGTCCTTCAGTAACCTACATGGTTCATTCGGGGGTCCTTCAATAAACTGCATTTTCCTTACGAAAATCCTACAGTAAACTACATGGTTCATAAGGGGATCCACCAACAGCCTAAACAGTTGATACAGGATCCTCCAACAACCTATATGGGCCATACGGGATCCTTCAATATCCTACGTTGTTTATACAGGTCATACAATATACTATAAAGTTTATGCAAATCCTGCAATAAGCAATCTTTTTTATACAGAGGTCATACAATAAACAATATTGTTTATACAGGGTTCCTACAATACACTAAATTTAGTGGAAAAAAAAAAAAAAACATTCTGTTTTGAAAGAAATTCCCTTGGAAATATTTCTGAGCCCTATGGCATATAGGATTAAAATATATTTAGGTACTCAAAGTTGGTCCGTAGGTAATCAATTAGGATTTACAGAATAAATTTTCATTTGAGAGAGTTTATAACGTAGGATAACTTAAGAAATTCTTTCCTTGTAGCAATTTTTGTCTTTAGAGTTACCTTGGGGGGATGTGATGTTGCAATCTTCGTCTGGAAGTTCACTTAGAATTACGAAACTATTGAATTTTAAAACACAATAGCATTTTAAAATAGGTGTGTGTGTGTGTGTGTGTGTGTGTGTGTGTGTGTGTGTGTGTGTGTGTGTGTGTGTGTGTGTGTGTGTGTGTGTGTGTTTGTCTATGAGAGAGAGAGTAATGGAGATATGGGAAAATGGATGTATAGATTCATAACGAATAGAACCCAAAGTATAACGGTAAACAGAGCGAAATCGAAGCTGCTATATTGAAATGCTCTGTTCCTAATGCACAGTACTTGCCCTTGTTCTCTTTCTCGTTCTTATATCCGTCATAAACAAACACAGAGATCATAGTATCCTATCTCTTTTGTAGACGAAAGTAGACGCTGTATGAGAATGACATTCATTGAAGACTCAGCAAACCTCTAAGTTGACAATGTAAACAAAGTATTTCAATGGGCCACTGAGAATAATGTGATGTTCAGCGAGGACAAGATTCACTAACTCCGTTATGGAACGACTGAGGAAATAGAGTAGAAGGGAGTATAAAACAAACTCTTACCTAACTCAATAGAGCGAGAGACTGGAAATGATTGTCAGAAAATTTCACCTTCAAACATCACAACTCTGCCAATATCACAGTTTGCATGGAACTTGATAGACTGAATAACAAGAATCTTCAAAACAACGGATGCCAAGCCACTGTTGAAACTCTCTGTTCAAGGCGGGCCAAATTGTAGATGTGGAGGATGCGCAGAGAACCCTCACTGGACGGATAGATTCAGTGAGGCACCTAAATTACTCGAAACCTTTGAAGTCCCTCAATCTGTTCTGTTTGGAACATAAGCGAGAGAGGAACACTAAAATCTGCACCTGGAAAATTATAGAAGGTTTGGACCCAAATCTGCACACAAATCGTTCCCCCTAAAAGTAAGAGCCTTGGCAGATGATGTAAACTACTTCCACTGGAAAGGGGAATAAAAAGAGTCCACTAAGGGTAAACTCAACAAGAATGATGGGACCCCAGACTTTTCAATGTCCTCCCTTCATGCTTAAAGTGGAATTATTAACAGACCCCTGGCTGTCTTCAAGAAGGAAATGAATACGTTTCCCAAGCCATTGCCTGATCAGTCCGACTTTGTTTCTTACCTGGATTTCATGCAGGCAGCACCAACAGCCTTGTTGACCAGTCCATCCACCGGGATGCCTGAGCTGGAACCGGGCCGGGGACGCGTTAACCCTTGGAACATAAACCAGGTAAACTCCAGGAAGTGATTGGTGATAAGAGATCTGGGAGAGAGATAAGGATGAAGGGGTCGTTAGTATCACGAGAGAGAGACGTGTGTGTGTGTGTGTGTGTGTGTAAGTGGTGGGGAAGGTGCGAGTGAGACTATGTAGATAATGGTGAGAAGGTTGGGGAAATCGCGTGTATTTACTTGCTTGCATGAGAGGTATCCTAGTGTCTTGTCTGCTCCAGAAAGGTAAACATAAGAGTACAGATCCATCAGTGATGAAAGTGGAAAGATCTGTAGTGTTAATATCAAAAAGAAAGGACTGTCCTCTTTTGATGATAAAAACAATGTATTAAGCAATTCTAGGTTAATATGATCTGGCCATCTAGATTTACCAACAATATGAAGGAGACTAGTTTAAGTGGAATAATAAAATAAAACAAATATTGTAAGTAGCTGAAAAGATTAAGTAATATAGTTTATTTGGCTATGTATTACCTTATGTTATACCTACGTGTATACCTTTGTTTTGTTTACTGATAAGAACCTAGAGAAAAAAGGGAGAGATTAGAATGATTGTCAGTATTAAGTAGGATCAAGAGGTCGCATGTAAGAATATTATATGTTTTATTAGGAAGGGTTAATACTAAGGAAAAGGCAAGTAATATCTATGAATTATTAAATAATTTTGTTATTAAGTATTGCTCACATTTCATAAAGAAAAGATTTTTTAATCTGAATTTGAAAAAAAATCTATTAAAGAACAATACTGTTTTAATTATCATGTTTTATTAACCATTTTGATTATAGTGAATTAATGATGCTGATGAAAAAAAAACTACTTAATGCTTCGTGTGTAGTCTTGTATTTACCCTTTTTTATTTAGAAGTCATAAGACGACCTTTTCTGAACTTAAGACGAACTCTTTCTTAAAATAATCCTTTTCACGCAATTTAAGAATGAAAACTATTGAATAAAGATACATAACCTGATAATGAATTACATGAAACCACATGTGGTTTACTATAAAAATAAAAGAGAAATGAATAGAAGAATATTGATTAGATGAGGGAGACGGCGGCGGCGGCGACGACGACGGCGGCGGCGACGGTGACGACGATGACGGCAAGCGAGACTGAATTAACCGTAGTGCGAAAAGACTCCAAAGTTTTATCGTCCAAGCGGAAAGTTCCTTAGTGGGTTCACCGGGACTTACGTGGGTGAGACACAACAGGGAAGACGAGCCCCAGAAAAGTATTACTCCCCTCCCCAACCTTCCTTCTGCAGACGAACATACAAGTAGAGCAAAAAGTGAGTTTGAGAGAGAGAGAGAGAGAGAGAGAGAGAGAGAGAGAGAGAGAGAGAGAGAGAGAGAGAGAGAGAGAATGTCACGCTGGTTTCATTTCCATTGTATTTAATAAATAGTTAAAAAAAATTATTCATATATATACAGGGTGGTAAGTAAAGAAAAATAACATACCACTTCAGGTAGGCTACTTGTAGTTTACCTGTAGTCACTTCCAGAGGTCACCATCCCATGATCCATACCAGGCCTCTTGTTTACTCTCCTGATCAATCAGACTGTTGTTACCTGCCGTCTTCTGTCCAGCGTATGCACCAAAGCCCAGCTGATGAAGAGCTGAACATACTGAAATATGTTTAATCTCATCACCAAGGCTGTGAGTTCCCAAAACACTTCTGTTGTAGCTCGTCCCCTCAGTCGCGCATATCTCTGTTGAAAAGAGAATAATGAAAACGTCTTAAATGGTGAAAATCGGACAGTTATGTCTATCACGTTCAGTGGAAACTTTTTAGTGTATTTGCCTAATAGCTATATTTTTCTCGTTGAGGTGTGTTGTGATTGGTTATTTTCTATGGATAACTGTCAGCCTAACCTTCAATAACTTAGCCTACCGTGGCGCCTTTAAACCACATAGATACAGGTGCCTCAGAACGGTGGGAGATATACTCATGGACAGCGATAAACGTGAGTTCCAATCCTGCTGGCTCACTGAAGCTCGCTGGTGTGCCCACCGCTAAGACGAAACATGGAGTGTAAACAGGCTGTTTAGCGTTTTGAGGTATTTGCGGCTGAGTGGTCTAAGGTGTCATGTAGTGAGCTAAGCCACACTTGTGAAAAGTGACGAGTGTGGGTTCGAAACCTACTGGCTATGATCAATCATCAATCACTCCATCACTGTCTTGCCTCTAGCAAGACACATGCCTCAGTGGCCTAGCATGGTTCTAGTTATATCATTCTAATCCCGATAGCGTAGGCCTACCACGAGAGATATATGTAGACATCAGGCCAACACGTAAACAATACAAACGTGAGGGAATGGAGAGGACAACCATTTGTCATACCACAGGCAGTAACATTATTGCTGAGTGAACAATATGTTTGATTGCTTAGCTAGCAGAATCAATACCTCAGTCTCTGTCACACCGTGTACTTGTGTAGCTGGTGCTAGGTAGCTGGCTGGTCTTTTCTAGTAAACCAGGCAGTCAGTGCAAAGTAACTAGATGGTTAGTGTCGGGAAATTCGGCAGATTGTGCGTAGTAGCTGGGTAGTCAATTTCTGGTAACCTTGTAGCCTGATTGAGTAACTGGACAGTCAGTGCAATGTTAGGTGTCCCTTGGTTCGGTTGGCAGCGCACTCACCTCGCATACTCAGTGTCCTTAGTTCGATTCCAGTCAAGGGTGGAAACGCTGTGCATGTTTCCTTATACCTGCTGCCCCTGTTCACCTAGCAGTGAGTAGGTGTTAGTTGAATGTTGTGGGTCGCATCTTGGGTGGTGGTAGTATACTTCAGATAGAGCTGGGCTTTGAAAGGAGCTGAGGTAGGATAACAGCTCTTATCCTGTAAAACTGACTTGTGTATATTAATAAATGTTGAGTAGTCATTGTCAGGAAGGTGGGTGGTGAGTACCTGGTAACTGAATGATCAGACCCAGGTAGCCTGGTGTCTTGGCCAGGTAGCCTGGTGTCGGGGCCAGGTAGCCTGGTGTCGGGGCCAGGTAGCGTGGTGTTGGGGCCAGGTAGCCTGGTGTCGGGGCCAGGTAGCCTGGTGTCGGGGCCAGGTAGCCTGGTGTCGGGGCCAGGTAGCCTGGTGTCGGGGCCAGGTAGCCTGGTGTCGGGGCCAGGTAGTTGGGTGATTGGTGCCAGGTGTCTGCAGACACCCTTTAAGTGTGGGGATTTTCTTTCCACCCTCTCTGTCATTGGGGATTTATAGTTTTTATGGAGGGATATTTTGTTTCCACGACTTTTTTCCCCAAACTTTTTGGCGATCTTTTCACTGCTTATTTGGTGTTGGGTATACGTGTTTTGGTGTTCAGGATTTTTGCTTCATATGAGCGTTTGGGTTTTTTAAGAGAGGGAAGCAATTTAATTTTTGTACTGTAAAGAAACAAAAAAAGAATGAACAAAATTCAGTACAAAAGCTAAGTTCGCTCTCTTCCTTTTCTTTAAAGCCTGGCCTTTGCCATTTTTTTTAGCACAAGTTTAGAGTTTACGATTGATTTAAGAACAGCGTTCATACTGGGTAGAGCTTGACTATGTAAACACATTGTGAGGAACTGTTGAATTAAGATTTCTCACTGGAGAATTTATGAACGCTGGTGAACTGTTTTCATTGAGTAAAATAAAGTCTGAAAAATCAGAAAGGTGAGAACATGGATAGAAAGATGGGAACTGGGAACCCAGGAGATGAGAGAGATAGGAACCCAGGAAATGAGAGAGATGGGAACCCAGGAAATGAGATGGGAAGCCAGGAAATGAGAGAGATGGGAACCCAGGAAATGAAAGAGATGGTAACCCAGGAAATGAGAGAGATGGTGTTGCATGCAAAGAGTACGTTACCTTATTCGGAGCATGTTAAACACACCCATATAGGCTGCCTCACCAACCAGCGAACCATGTTGTTAAGGATCTGGTGATCGGGGCCCCATCATCAGATCAACACCTTGGTTCAGCCAATCATAATGTGGATCTGACAATAGTTAAGGTGACGTGGATTCCACTCACATGTTTACCATTGTCATTCCCACCCTGAGCTGGTTGTTGCATGGTCGTCTCTGTCTCATGGCTGCTGTTTTGCCTTGACTACCGTAGCATGCACTAATACTACTCTATTTGTATATAGTGTACATAGTTGTACAAAAGTGTAAGTACTTGGTGAAGGAAAATACAATTCAAATCTATAATTTCTTGGTGAAGAAAAATACAAATTCGAAACTTTTCTACGGTGTTTCTTTCATCCAAGCTCCCTTTTACACTCAGGATAACAGGCCTTGAGAACCTGAAGTTGTAATAGATGGGAACCCAGGAAATGAGAGAGATGGGAACTCAGGTAATGAGATGGGAACCCAGGAAATCAGAGAGATGGGAACTCAGGAAATCAGAGAGATGAGAACCCAGGAAGCCTGGTGTCGGGGCCAGGTAGCCTGGTGTCGGGGCCAGGTAGCCTGGTGTCGGGGCCAGGTAGTTGGGTGATTGGTGCCAGGTGTCTGCAGACACCCTTTAAGTGTGGGGATTTTCTTTCCACCCTCTCTGTCATTGGGGATTTATAGTTTTTATGGAGGGATATTTTGTTTCCACGACTTTTTTCCCCAAACTTTTTGGCGATCTTTTCACTGCTTATTTGGTGTTGGGTATACGTGTTTTGGTGTTCAGGATTTTTGCTTCATATGAGCGTTTGGGTTTTTTAAGAGAGGGAAGCAATTTAATTTTTGTACTGTAAAGAAACAAAAAAAGAATGAACAAAATTCAGTACAAAAGCTAAGTTCGCTCTCTTCCTTTTCTTTAAAGCCTGGCCTTTGCCATTTTTTTTAGCACAAGTTTAGAGTTTACGATTGATTTAAGAACAGCGTTCATACTGGGTAGAGCTTGACTATGTAAACACATTGTGAGGAACTGTTGAATTAAGATTTCTCACTGGAGAATTTATGAACGCTGGTGAACTGTTTTCATTGAGTAAAATAAAGTCTGAAAAATCAGAAAGGTGAGAACATGGATAGAAAGATGGGAACTGGGAACCCAGGAGATGGAGAGATAGGAACCCAGGAAATGAGAGAGATGGGAACCCAGGAAATGAGATGGGAAGCCAGGAAATGAGAGAGATGGGAACCCAGGAAATGAAAGAGATGGTAACCCAGGAAATGAGAGAGATGGTGTTGCATGCAAAGAGTACGTTACCTTATTCGGAGCATGTTAAACACACCCATATAGGCTGCCTCACCAACCAGCGAACCATGTTGTTAAGGATCTGGTGATCGGGCCCCATCATCAGATCAACACCTTGGTTCAGCCAATCATAATGTGGATCTGACAATAGTTAAGGTGACGTGGATTCCACTCACATGTTTACCATTGTCATTCCCACCCTGAGCTGGTTGTTGCATGGTCGTCTCTGTCTCATGGCTGCTGTTTTGCCTTGACTACCGTAGCATGCACTAATACTACTCTATTTGTATATAGTGTACATAGTTGTACAAAAGTGTAAGTACTTGGTGAAGGAAAATACAATTCAAATCTATAATTTCTTGGTGAAGAAAAATACAAATTCGAAACTTTTCTACGGTGTTTCTTTCATCCAAGCTCCCTTTTACACTCAGGATAACAGGCCTTGAGAACCTGAAGTTGTAATAGATGGGAACCCAGGAAATGAGAGAGATGGGAACTCAGGTAATGAGATGGGAACCCAGGAAATCAGAGAGATGGGAACTCAGGAAATCAGAGAGATGAGAACCCAGGAAATCAGAGAGATGGGAACACAGGAAATCAGAGAGATGGGAACTCAGGAAATCAGAGAGATGTGAACTCAGGAAATCAGAGAGATGAGAACCCAGGAAATCAGAGAGATGGGAACTCAGGAAATCAAAGACATGAGAACCCAGGAAATCAGAGAGATGGAAACCCAGGAAATCAGAGAGATGGGAACCCAGGAAATCAGAGAGATGGGAACCCAGGAAATCAGAGAGATGGGAACCCAGGAAATCAGAGAGATGGGAACCCAGGAAATCAGAGAGATGGGAACCCAGGAAATCAGAGAAATGGGAACCCAGGAAATCTAAGAGATGGGAACCCAGGAAATCAGAGAGATGGGAACCCAGGAAATCAGAGAGATGGGATCCCAGGAAATCAGAGAGATGGGAACCCAGGAAATCAGAGAGATGGGAACCCAGGAAATCAGAGAGATGGGAACCCAGGAAATCAGAGAGATGGGAACCCAGGAAATCAGAGAGATGGGAACCCAGGAAATCAGAGAGATGGGAACCCAGGAAATCAGAGAGATGTGAACCCAGGAAATCAGAGAGATGGGAACCCAGGAAATCAGAGAGATGGGAACCCAGGAAATCAGAGAGACGGGAACCCAGGAAATCAGAGAGACGGGAACCCAGGTAATCAGAGGGATGGGAACCCAGGTAATCAGAGGGATGGGAACCCAGGTAATCAGAGGGATGGGAACCCAGGTAATCAAGAGATGGGATCCCAGGTAATCAGATAGATGGGATCCCAGGTAATCAGAGATCCCAGGCAATCATAGAAGATATCCCAAGAAATCAGAGATATGAAATCCTAGGAAGAGGGTGGAACCCAGGTAATCAGATGAGAACCAAGGGAGAGAGGGGCAACCCAGGTAATCAGAGAAGTGAATCCAGATAATCAGAAAAGAGAACCCAGGTAATCAGAGAGACGGGAACCCAGATAATCAGAGAAGAGAACCCAGGTAATCAGAGAGAAGGAAACCCAGATAATCAGAGAGAAGGTAACCCTAATAATCAGAGGGAAGGTAACCCAGAAAATCAAAGAGAAGGGAACAGAGGTAATCAGAGAGAAGGGAATCCAGGTAATAAGAGAGAAGGTAACCCAGATAATCAGAAGGTAACTTAGATAATCAGAAGGTAACCCAGATAATCAGAAGGGAACCCAGATAATCAGAAGGGAACCCAGATAATCAGATAAAAAGGAACCCAGGTAATCAGGAAGAAGGGAACCCAGGTAATCAGGAAGAAGGGAACCCAGGTAATCAGGAAGAAGGGAACCCAGGTAATCAGGAAGAAGGGAACCCAGGTAATCAGGAAGAAGGGAACCCAGGTAATCAGGAAGAAGGGAACCCAGGTAATCAGGAAGAAGGGAACCCAGGTAATCAGAGAGAAGGGAGCCCAGGTAATCAGTTATTACTCTACAGTTTTCCAAAACTTTACGACACATAATTTAATTAGCATTAGTTTTTAAACTGGTCACGTGTAAGATAATTTGCTGATATTTAGTTCAGTGAAAGCGTTTGGGAAATAAGTTATTTTTTTAGATTTTTTTTTTTACGAAAGTATAATGAGCCAGACCCTAAATATTGTTTTCGTATTAACTCTATGACTTTAGTTTCAAGAAAAGATTAATAGCATTGTGTATTTTGGTGGTGACTCAGTATATTGATGTTATCCTCCAGGGCCACATATTTATGGTTGCAAGTGACACCCCAATGTTTATTGTTCGAGATAATTCACAATTATATTCAGAAATGTATATTTTTTTATTAACACATCGGCCGTTTCCCACCAATGCAGGGTGACCCCAAAAAGAAGAAACAACTTTATCATCACTCACTCCATCACTGTCTTGCCAGAGCCGTGCCTACGCTACAGTTCAAAAACTGCAACATCTATCGCCACCCCTCCTTCAGGAATGTCTAATCTTCATGTATTACGTAGTAATCTATAAAAAAGCTTCAAAAATTAAAAAAAAAATCTATCGGAAAGTTCTTACCCGACTGACAATGACTCATTACTTAATATATCAATGAAGTATCCAGGACAGCCATCCAACACTCAGCATGTAAAACTAGAAAGACCTTCCAACATGGCAGTGTAAAAGTGTACATAACAATTAATATCAGTGGGTAACACCTAACAACATATACAGACTGATGTGTACTCAGTGATGTCCCCTGACTTGACCGGACTGTACACATCCCACCCAGTTTCCTCCTCAAGTGAATCAATGAATACCTGATAACTGCGAGGCCTGGTGACGGACCTGGCCGCGGAGCGTTGACCCCTCAAGCCCCCTCCAGGTATACTCCAGGTATACTACCTGGAGAGCCTCACTGTTAGAAGATTTACTTAAAGTGGTTCGTAACAATCTGCATTCGATTATGTTCACAACTTGGAGAGTCCTCAGTCTTTTGTGAAAATTTATGGAGCTTTAAAAATTTCTACCGTCGTCTTTATATATATATATATATATATATATATATATATATATATATATATATATATATATATATATATATATATATATATATATATATAGTTTGTATTTATATTATATGTCTAGGACCGTAATGTACCTTCGTCTTCTTAAAACCTCTGGAATAATAGCACACCGGACAGGTGAATCACTGACTTAGGGTAGACACTTAATTATGTTTCAGGATTATCATGCGCACTTGTCTCGCTATGCGACACACTTCTGGCTTTCCCAAACCTACAAAGTGGGCTGCTCCGGCACCCAGGATTCTAAATCCTCTTGGGTCAATCCTGGCAATTATAAAATAAGATTTGTTTGGATATTTACCTCGGAAGGTTAGCCACCCAGGATAACCCAAGAAAGACAGTATGTCATCGAGGACTGTCTGTCTTATTGCCATTGGGGTACTTTAGTCTTATGCCCCAGGATGCGACCCACACTAGGTACCTACTTACATCCGTAGTCTAACTTATCTGACCAAAAACTACTACCTAATTAGCAGCTTACAATTATCTAACTTACAACCCCTCAAGGTGCCCTTATGTGGTTGGAGAAACGACTGAGGTGTTTTTCGTCCTTAAACCCCCAAAGAGAGAGAGAGAGACAGAGAGAGACAGAGATATAGATAGATAGATAGATACCAGCCGTATACCCTTCGATGCCTTGGTATTTACCTTCTCACAAACAGAATATTAGAACTGAGACAGCGTTAATTATTTCAGCATTTGTTTACGGCATTATTGAATAATTATGATTGGTCTACCTACCTACCTACACAAAGATCTCACCGAACCTAACATAACCCAACCAAATCAAACTTAATCTCACCCAGCATGACATAACCTAACCATCTAACCAAATCTAACCTGGTTATATCAGGTTAGGGAAACCTCTGTTATATTAGGCAAGCTCCGGCTAGGCTTGGTTAGACTAGGTTAGGTTGGAAATAATTATATATATATATATATATATATATATATATATATATATATATATATATATATATATATATATATATACTAACAAAGACCACACCTCACAGTAGGGTAACATCGCCCGACTCTGTGAAGAGAAACATAAAAAAGGACCTGAAACTCTTCCCAAGAATTAAGATTAGTCCAATTTATCATTGAATTCTTCCCAAATTTTATTAATTATAAATGAATCCAATTTATATAAGCCAAGAGAAATATTCATATTATTTTCAAAACTACTTTTTATGAAACATGATTCTATTATATTCCTCTCAACCATGGACTTGCTTGATACAACCTTCTCAGCATTTTGAAAATCAATTGGATGGTTAAAATCTCTCACATGAATAAATAGAGCATTAGAATCTTGTCCAGTTCTAATGCTATATTTATGTTGTTTTAATCTTAGTTCAAGACTTTTACCAGTTTGACCATAATAAACTTTATCGCATATTTTACAGGGAATCTTATAGACACATCCGTCAGCATTTTGGAGGATTTTTTTTATCAAAAGTCTTTTTACTGTATCAAGATTTTTAAATACAACTTTGATATTAAAATTCTTAAGAAAGGAAGGCATATCAACCAAGTTTTCATGGTAAGGGAGAACCAACATATTTTTAGTTAAATAGGGTTGGTTGTCCCTTTTTGGATTGTAAAATGTATTTCTAGCTATTTTAAAAGATTTATCAATTACGTTACTTGGGTATTTTAAATCATTAGCTATTTCATAAATTTTAGAGATTTCTTCATCTATGAACTCTGGACTACAAATACGTAAAGCTCTCAAAAACATTGAAGAGAAAACCGACACTTTATAAGCCTTCTTGTCATGTTTCCTTTTATAGTTCCTTGATAATGTGAGTAGTCACGAAAGCGCTTGGAATTCCTCTATTTTTCATAGTGGTTGTCTTGCATATATATATATATATATATATATATATATATATATATATATATATATATATATATATATATATATATATATATATATATATATATATATATATTTATATAAATATATATATAAACTAGGTGAAGTAGAGCTTGATCATACAGATTGTGAAAAAGACTTGGGAGTCATTGTAAGCAAAAATCTAAAGCCAAGACAACAGTGCCTAAGTGTGCGCAATAAGGCTAACAGATTACTATTATTTATTTCAAGAAGTATAAGCAACAGAAGTCCAAAAGTTATTTTACAGCTCTATACATAAATTAGACACATATGCAACACTTGGGTATCTTTATTGAGGAAACGTTTCGCCACACAGTGGCTTCATCAGTCCAATACAAATCAGAAAGGTGTAAGGAGAGGAGGAGTTTGAGCTAATCAGTCCCTCGGCCTGGAGTCGATGTGTTCAGTCCATCAATCTTGTAGGAATACAGCACAGGGCCGTAGAGGTGGCTTATATACTGTAGTCAGGTGATGTGAAGCAGTGAGACCTCATTTGGATTATGCAGCTCAGTTTTGGTTTCCTTACTACAGAATGGATATAGATTCGTTGGAGAACATACAGAGAAGAATAACTAAAATGATTTACAGTATAAGAAATCTCCCGTATGAAGATAGACTTAGAGCGTTGAATCTCCACTCTCTGGAGAGACGTAGAATGAGGGGAGATATTATCGAGGTGTACAAGTGGATGATGGGCATAAACAAAGGAGATATTAATAAAATACTGAGGATATCGAACCAAGTAAGAACCAGAAATAACGGATTTAAATTGGATAAATTTAGATTTAGAAAGGACATAGGCAAGTACTGGTTTTCGAACAGAGTTGTAGATGCGTGGAACAATCTTCCGAGTAGGGTGATAGAGGCTAGGACCTTGGGTGGCTTTAAAAGGGAATGGACAAATATATGAGTGGGAGGGGCCTGAGTTTGATTAGTGTCGTGAGTACGGGAGTAAATTCTTAGGTAGTGGTGGTTTTGATAAGGACCTGCCTCTGTATGGGCCAGTAGGCCTTCTGCAGTGTTCCTCCATTCTTATGTTCTTATGTTCTTATGTACCATCCACTAGTCGAAGTAGGACTTCGTCCAAAGGTTGGACAAGTGTTGAAGAACACTGTCTTCGTGTTTGGCTTCCAGTGGATTAGTCAAGGAGATTGTCCCCGAACGCTTGAGAGGTGTGGTAGGTCCTCAAGACCCCAGGCTTGAGGACCTGATCTACTGGAGGAGTCTGAAAGGGTGTCCCACCCTAGCAGACTCCTCTAGTAGATCGGCTCCTCCCGAAAAGCACAAACAGTCCCACTGGGACCAACCGATCATGGAAAAAATCGCCAACACAATGCTCACCAACGCTTCAGATAAGGACAAAGCTCGTCTCCTAGCGGTGAAGGCACAACACTCAGGAGATTTCCTTCAAGCTGTTCCCAATTCCTCTCTGGGCACTCGACTCGACCCACAGGCAATTCGGATTGGTGTTGCTCTTCGCCTAGCCGCCCCCATACTCACCGAACATAGGTGTATTTGCGGCAGGGCAACGGCTGATTAATTCGGACTTCATGGTCTCGTGTTTCACACATCAGAAGGGAAGTATGCCAGACATGAAGAGGTGAACGACATCATATAGAGAAGTCTCGCCACAGCCCGTTTCTCAGTTCAACGGGAACCCCAAGTGCAGAGGTCTGACGGAAGTCAAAAGCGTCCTGATAGAGCCACTATGCTACCCTGGAAGGATGGTAAGCAGATTGCTTGTGCCGCCACATTGGCAGACACCTTCCCATAAACCGAAGCTGATGGGGGTGGAGCTGCCAGCTACAGGGAGACCCAGAAGATCCGCAAGTATGAAGGCCTTCCCCTTGCTAAACCTTCATCCCAATAGGGTCGGAGACTCTTGTAGCTGGGTGAAAAACTCATCACAGAAACTAAGGATCACAGAGCGACCAGCTTCCTCTTTCACAGACTCAGTGTTGCGATCCAGAGGGGAAATTCCTGCAGCATTCTGGGTACGTGGTCCCCTGCCGGGAGCTGGACGAAGTATTCGAGATGTAGCTTTGAGATGTTATCTATGTTGTTCTACTCCCGATTGTATTTTTGTCAATGTATTTTGACTTTAAATAAAGTCTACATAGAATATAGAAAATAGGGGGTGGTAGGAGAAGACACTATTCAAACAGCTTCAGGGAGATCCTTAAGTTTTCCCTGAAGCAAGTTTATTCTTTTCTCTGAGGATGAGGGTTCCCAGCACAGTTCCCTAGGTGGTACCTCCTTATATATATATATATATATATATATATATATATATATATATATATATATATATATATATATATATATATATATATATATAGGTAAAACTGATCAATTAGCGAGAAGTCATTTAAGATTAAGTCCTTTCTAAAAAAAAATTCTTATACGTTAAAGCCTTTAGACTCTTCAAGACTACGGTGCTCTTCACCGACTCCATGGCTGAGAGGGTCTGATTACCTCATCTTTTGTATATAGTTCTACTGTCTTCAAATTATGTCCTATAATTTGTATTGATAAAGCCACTGGATGGCGATACGTCTACACTAAAGATACCCAGATGTTGCACATGTGTCTAATTCTTCACCAATTAGCTTGTCTGGCTGTAGGATTATTTTATATTATAATTATCGTAGAAAATACTTTTGCTATAATACAAGGAATGCCTAATTATTCAATATAAAGGAATTGTAAATAAGATTATGATGTTAAGCTTTCAGTCCAATGTCCGTAATTCATTTTGGAAGATTTAATATTAAAAAATTACATTGGTTACTTTAAAAGCTAAGTGAATAATTTTCTCTAAACTAATAAACTTAATAACAAACTTTGAAGTAATATTCTATCGTTTCTGATGAGCAGATAATCCTATTTTTTTTTTAATTTATAAAATATCAGCTTTCTATTTCCAGTGTGTATATTATGAAATTCTAAATATCACATTGAAATAATATTAAATGATATGGAACTTTATTATTCATTACTATCGTACGATACAAAAATGCTAACGTTTTTCTCCTCATTTTTGTTTCATTCCACTGCGTTGAAAACTCGTTAAGCATTCATCTCTTACTTATAAAAAGGAAAATATAAGAGAATTATGTCATGCATATCTTGACCTTGTGGGTAGGTTCAACACGCACTAAATATCGTATTTCTCGGCATATAAGGCGCACGTTTAACTACAAAAAATCTTGGAAAAGCTCCCTTCGTCTTGTAAGTTGAAGGCATTATATGCCGGGAAATACCGTAAGTTATGTGATTAATGACTTTACAAGGATCATAAAGGAAGCAAATAATGTAAATAATAACACTAGGTATGCTTTAGCCAAATTGTCCTAAAATATATATATTTTTTCGAAAAATATATTTTTGGACAAGCTTTAGTTATGCAGCGAAGCTAATTTAGTAATATCCCTTAAACTTAAATATATTGCAATGTAATTTAGCACAGTACTATTGTACGTAGGTCAGCCTAAATTTAGTATATTTAAAGTCAATAAAATATAAAAATTTTACGATGTTCAGATTTATTTTCATGGAGGCGCTGTAACAATGAATTTTCACTCTGTCTGTCAAATTATCGTTGCTTCGAAAGCCAAGCTCACAAACTGTTTCTAAAAAGATCGACATTTCCTACAATATAACACACCTCTGGTTGTATATTCCCTGGTTCAGCTTGTGAATCATCAGTGCCGTGATAAAGTCAAATTTCATCACTGGATTTCGGTTTAATTGTAGAATACGACGGCTTTGCCATTTATTCTCGGAGCACTCTCAGTAATTACACCATGGTGTCAAGTGAATATCCTATGTGTTCACGCAGCAGTAAGTATAATCTGCCGACCCCAGCACCAGGTCATGGCTGTACACCATGCTGCTCAACAGCAAGTGTAATCTGCCGACCCCAGCACCAGGTCATGGCTGTACACCATGCTGCTCAACAGCAAGTGTAATCTATTCATGAATGGTATACAATACGGTATTGTTTACCATTCATGAACAACTTGTCAGACATCTACATAACCTTCTTCACGGCTTCTACAACTACCACTAACCCATCCCTTGTTTATGACCTACTTCCACTGGGGAATCCCGTCTACCAGTGACTATGCCCTCGTCTGCTACCCGTCCCTTTCCACCTGACGCCTATTCAAGCGCCAGCCTCCTAGTCTGTTCTTCAGAATCTCAACAACTACGGTGCTGAACACACCAACTCCAAGGCTGAGGGACTAATTACCTCATCTTTTGTTTATAGTTCTACTGTCTTCAAGTTTTGTCTTAGAATCTGTATTGATAAAGCCACTGGATGGTGAAACGTCTTCAATAAAGGCACCCAGATGTTGCACATGTGTCTAATTTTTCAGCAAGTGTAATCTGCCGACCCCAGCACCAGGTCATGGCTGTACACCATGCTGCTCAACAGCAAGTGTAATCTGCCGACCCCAGCACCAGGTCATGGCTGTACACCATGCTGCTCAACAGCAAGTGTAATCTGCCGACCCCAGCACCAGGTCATGGCTATACCCTCTAGCGAACATCATTGTGTGTTTATGGTGCAGCAAGTGTAACCTGCCATCTCTTGCACCAAGTCATTGTTTGTGTTTTATTCTTGCTCTGTGACTCGGCTGAGGGAGCGATGACCCCCGAAACAGTTAACAGACTTGAAAGATGTATCTCACTGGCGTGACGTATAATTTTATTGAATGAAAACAGGTTAAGAGTGCAGCTGTCTGCGTAGATGTGGTGCTACGAGATGAGGATAAGTAGATCAAGAAAATGGGCTTTGTAGAACAAGCCTTCATTCAGACAATATCGTTCTATGTAAGCGTAGAACTTTAACAAGCCATAATTTATTAAGTTCTACACAGAATGAAACGCCATCCCATTAAAGGCTTGTTCTATTACGTGTATTTTTTTTATTACTAATGTCGACAGTAAACCATTTAGGTTCTGGTTGATTAAGTCGTCGAAGCAGCGCTTCCATAACAAGGGAAGAACCACACTGCCCCACGGTACGCCGGTGCTTGAATAACAAGGGTAGAATCACACTGCCGCACGGTACGCTGGTGCTTGAATAACAAGGGAAGAATCACACTGCCGCACGGTACGCTGGTGCTTGAATAACAAGGCTAGAATCACACCGCCCTACGGTACGCTGGTGCATGACTAACAAGGGAAGAATCACACCGCCCCACGGTACGCTGGTGCTTGAATCACAAGGGAAGAATCACACCGCTACACGGTACGCTGGTGCTTGAATAACAAGGGTAGAATCACACCGCCCTACGGTACGCTGGTGCTTGAATCACAAGGGAAGAATCACACTGCCCCACGGTACGCTGGTGCTTGAATAACAAGGGTAGAATCACACAGCCATACGGTACGCTGGTGCATGACTAACAAGGAAAGAATCACACTGCCCCACGGTACGCGATGCTTGAATCACAAGGGAAGAATCACACTGCCCCACGGTACGCTAGTGCTTGAATCACAAGGGCAGAATCACACCTCCCCACGGTACGCTGGTGCTTGAATAAAAAGGGAGGAATCACACTACCCCACGGTACGCTGGTGCATGACTAACAAGGGAAGAATCACACCGCCCCACGGTACGCTGGTGCTTGAAAAAAAAGGGAGGAATCACACTGCCCCACGGTACGCTGGTGCTTGAATCACAAGGGAAGAATCACACTGCCCACGGTACGCTGGTGCTTGAATCACAAGGAAGAATCACACTGCCCCACGGTACGCTGGTGCTTGAATCACAAGGGAAGAATCACACTGCCCCACGGTACGCTGGTGCTTGAATCACAAGGGAAGAATCACACTGTCCCACGGTACGCTGGTGCTTGAATAACAAGGGAAGAATCACACAGTCAAACGGTACGCTGTTGCTCGAATAACAAGGGAAGAATCACACCGTCAAACGGTACGCTGGTGCTTGAATCACAAGGGAAGAATCACACCGGCCCACGGTACGCTGGTGCTTGAATAACAAGGGAAGAATCACACTGTCCCACGGTACGCTGGTGCTTGAATCACAAGGGAAGAATCACACTGCCCCACGGTACGCTGGTGCATGAATAACAAGGGATTAATCACACCGCCCCACGGTACGCTGGTGCTTGAATCACAAGGGAAGAATCACACTGCCCCACGGTACGCTGGTGCTTGAATAACAAGGGAAGAATCACACCGCCTACGGTACGCCGGTGCTTGAATAACAAGGGAAGAATCACACCGCCCCACGGTACGCTGGTGCTTGAATAACAAGGGAAGAATCACACTGCCCCACGGTACGCTGATGCTTGAATAACAAGGGAAGAATCACACTGCCCCACGGTACGCCGGTGCTTTAATAACAAGGGAAGAATCACACTGCCCCACGGTACGCTTGTGCTTGAATAACAAGGGAGGAATCACACTGCCCCACGGTACGCTGGTGCTTGAATAACAAGGGAGGAATCACACTGACCCACGGTACGCCGGTGCTTGAATAACAAGGGAGGAATCACACCGCCCCACGGTACGCTGGTGCTTGAATAACAAGGGAGGAATCACACCGCCCCACGGTACGCTGGTGCTTGAATAACAAGGGAGGAATCACCCCGCCCCACGGTACGCTGGTGCTTGAATAACAAGGGAAGAATCACACTGCCCAACGGTACGCTGGTGCTTGAATCACAAGGGAAGAATCACACTGCCCCACGGTACGCTGGTGCTTGAATAACAAGGGAGGAATCACACTGCCCCACGGTACGCTGGTGCTTGAATAACATACACTCAGTGGGAGAAACACAGACACAGACACACACACACACACACATATGCACACATATATACACACATATACACATACATATACACTCACATACACACTCACGCTCACACACACACACACACACAAATTGCTTACCACATAGGGAACCAGAAACATGGAGAATAAAGTTAATAGATGCAGGAATGGAAAACTTAAGGAGCGATCGTGAGGGAATCTATAAGAATGAGAGGCAGGGATGAGTTAGCAAGACTTAGTTTTAATATTCACTCTAAATCACCAATATGTGTTAGTGATCACTTAGTTCTAAGAGTTGACAGTTTAGTAGAAGTTGCTCTGGTGAAAAATTGAAGAAGACAAAAACAAATGTAGAATGGAAGACTATGAAGGTGGGAGAAATTCCTTTGGAAGAAGGTTGAAAATCCCTCTTGATCAAGCACTGAGACATATTTATTAGTAAACATTTCGTCGTAGGATCTTAGTAATTTCTAGGGACCCAGGATCGAAACGTTCTCCACTAACTATATCCTAGTGTTTTCTCTCGTGTCGTTTTTAAGTGAGTGATCTGAATCAATTACCAGGATTTATATCATCCCTGGACGAAGCTCAGTGGGGAAGGAAATTGAAGGCAAAACAGCCCAGGAGATGAAGGAAATGCTAGACCTACTATGAAGAGAGGTATGGACGAGATTAATACCAGGAAGAGGATGAAAACCAAATATATGTAGAGCCCATTGCTGATCCAGGCGTTTAAGTAGACCAAGTACTGTGGAGTGAACACAGAGAACATAGAACAGAAGAAAAGAGTGAAGCTAGAAGTAGAAAGAACGTGCCTTTGTGCAAAGAGAAGCTGAGAAACAATTTGAAAATGATGCAATGGAGAATGCTAAAACAGATCCAAAATCTCTTCCTAGCTATGTGAGAAGGAGAACAGGAGACGACAGAGAGGTATGTGAAGAGTTGAAGAGAAAGTTTAGGAAGGCATTCCCAGAGGAGTAAGAAATGATGCCAGGTGCAATGTCATATCAACCTACACTAGAAAAAATATTAATGAAGTTGCTAATTGAACTGCAATAGCAAATGCATCAGGACATGAAAACATATCGTGGGTGTGAAGGCAAAGAACTCATAGCGAAGATCTTTAACAAGGCACAAGAGACTGGAAACCTACCTGGAAGCTAGCTATTGTAATTCCATTATTTATTAAAGAAAGGGCATAGATCTGACGCACTTAACCACAGTTATATCACTGATATGCATCATTTCCAAAGTAAAAAGAGTTGATTAACAGAGGGAGGAAACTGGACCATCAAGAGAGGAACATCTGCAGTAAAATTGATCATGCATTCTGAAATGGGAGATCCTGTATGACATGACCGACCTGCTGAAGTTCAGCGACATAGTTACTGCGAAAAGCAAGAAATATGGGTATAGACAGACTGCATCTTTCTGGTCTGCAGAAAATCATTGGACACAGTTACCCGCCAAAAAAATGTCCTTAAAAGACAGGAGAGAGTGACAAAACGGAATGAATTTTCCAGGATCAGTACTAGGAAAACAGCATTTTAATATATGTAAATGACCTGCCAGTTGGGATCGAATCCTATGTGTCTATTTGTAAATGTTATAAAAATGTGAAGAAGAAAAACGACCAGAAGTGGGCCTCCAGGGAGATTTAGATAAGTTACAAGGATGGTCAAGGAAGTGGTTACTGGAATCTAATCCAAAGAAGCGCACGGCTTTGAAATTTGGTGAATGTGTGGGAAGACCGGAGACAGAATACAGGCTTTGAGGTGAGAAACTACAGGTATCAATGAAAGAACGTATCACACCTAAGATAGTGCCGGGAGAGATCTTAAGCCTTATGACTTCTGCTTTCTATGTAATGCTAGAAAATTTCATAACCTTGAGGAATTATCCAAAGAAGAATCGTTTAGGACTCTGTACACAAAGTGCAGGTTCACCTTAGGATATTCAGTACCAGCTAGGGGGGAGGGGGTGACCCAACATGATTAAACATATTCTAAATTTTCAAAAGATGAAAATATTTGCAACCAAATTTATCCCAGAACTAAGAGGAGTGCATTAGTAGGACAAAGAAAAGGAATTAAACCTGAACACTCTGGAAGAAAGGAGAATGGAGGACTTGATAATATTAAATACCTGATAATTTAAAATGCTCTGAGGAATTGATAAAACAACTAAGGACAAACTTTTTACAATGCGAGGACCAAACAGAAGGGAACATTAGGAACTATAAATGATTCACAGGGTTGTTAGGAATCACTTTTTTATTCTCAAGGTGTTAGGAAAGTGGAATAGAACTAGATATAGAAGTGGTGGAGGTGGACTCCAAGCATGATCTGAAGACAAGACATGATTTAGCTCTTGGGACCAGAAACCAATAATGCTAGTCGACGAACTACTAATATGTAGAACAAAAAGATGGATATGGAACAGTTACTAGAGATGAAGAATACAGCAAAGTGCTGAACTACGGACCAGTGTCACTAATATACATAATATGTAAGTTAATGGAGAAGTAATTCAGGAGAGATAGTTTGAGTACTAATAGAGAAGTGGTTTCATAACCTGATGGATTATTAATGGAAGAAAGGGATGATATAGAGGGATGGGTGGATTGCATATTCGTGGACTGCAAGATGGCATTTCTCTATATCTCAGAAGAGACTGGGCCAAATACTTAAGGAGCACGACGGAATAACAGGGAATACACCACGGCAGATCACAGAGTACGTCAGGGAAACGAAACATATAGCGACTGTCCGGGGAGAGATGTTGAAATGGGGAAGAGTATCAAGTGGGGTTCTGCAAGGACTGGCTTTGTGACCAGTCCCGTTTCTGGTATGTGAGTGAGCTACCAGAAGAGAATGCGTTAGCCATATCCCTGCTTGTTGATGTTAAACTCATGAGAAACATAAAAATCGATTAGGACAAGGAAAGGGTACTGATAGATCTGGACAAACTGCAAGACTGATCACATTAATGGTTGCTTGAATACAACCTCCAGCAAATGCAAAGTTATGAAAAGTGAGGATGGGTCAAGAAGACCGAACACTGAGTATAGACTCGAGGGATTGAGGATGCAGACCTCACTCAAGGAGAAATGCCAGAGGAAAGCAAAGTGCCAAACATATCACAAGAGGCACATATCAACTGAATAACCTCTGCAGGTAATCTAAGAGTAGTCTTCAAGAATCTCAACAAGATTCATTCAATGTATGTCAGACCCATCTTGGAGAACTCAACACCAGAACTCAATTCACTTATGATAAACAGAGGCATGCAATGAATACATTACAGTATTAAGGAAAAATGAGCTACGGGAGAGGTTAAAGGACCTCAATCTGTCGACAGCAGTAGATGACAGAAGAACCAGGGAAGACATGATAATAACATACAAAATAATCAGCGGAATTGATGAAGTAGACAGGGATAGAGTGAGAGGATTGAAACAGTACAGTTGGAAGTTAAAGACACGGATGAATCATAGGGATGTCAGGAAATATTTCTTCAGCCTAAGGGTGGATAGGAAGTGGAATGATATGAGCAAAAAGGTAGTGGAGGCAGCCTTCATACATTGTGTTAAGATGAGGTATGATAGCGACCACGAGGCTAAGAGGGAGCGAATCTGGCACACGATAAGTTAAGAGGCAGGGCCAGGAGCAGAGATTCGACTCCTGCAACCAGTATAGGCGAGTACATATAGGTGAGGTGAGTTCCCTGTTTCTTCACATATATTCATCCTGTTGGCCATTCTTCTGTGTTTGTTTAATAATTTACTGTATCATCTAACTCTTGTTTCTTTTCTTTCCACGAAAACCATCATCAGCAACAAGGTTCACTTTCCTTCCTTGTTTCTTCCTTTATCAACATTATTTATGAAAGTAATCAATGAAATATCATGCAGACAAAACGACATGCATTGCAGAACGATGTTTTTATTAGAACAACTTTTCGCTCTGTGCAGAGTTTTGTCACGTCATCTATTGGACACGAGAGTATCTTGTTTGTCTCGTTATTAGCGGACGGAGGATCGAGTCTTCATACTAGTTTGGTGCTTCCTCTGATTGTAAAAAAAAAAAAAATGCACCAAAAATCTTGTTTTGCAACCTATTCCTCTTATCGCAGATAATTTAATGCAAATCTGGAACCTGGCGAGTTCTGAGGATCAGGGAGAGAGCACCAGATGCCATGTTTACCCTCTGGGTTCAACACGGAGGAGGGAAGGAGCACTTAAAAATGGCTAAATAGGATGAGGCCCCGTGCTGGATTATGATAATGACTGAATCAGGTTAGAGCACCCGGGAAGTGGGTACACATAGCAGGGTGGAGATTTTTTTTTTTTATTTCTCACTTGAAAAAAGAGCATTGTTGCCATCTTTTAGAAAGATAATCCCCAGTTTTAATGAAATAGTGGAGAGAGAAAGAGCAGCAAAAAATAGGGCAGACCAGATTACTACGACGTATATTAGTTTGGTTAAAAGCAAGTTTGTTATCAAGACTTTGTTGATTGGAAACATAAGGTAAATCACCCGAGTTTTCACATGAGCAATGGATTTAGGAGAGAAGAAAATCTTCAGGGATACCTAACTAGACGTGTTCGGGATCGCTTCGCTATCTGAGAAAGGTATCCCTGTATCCAGTATGCCCAGATTTCTTTAACTCACTGCTGATGTGTGTGCGCGCGTATATATGATTATTTATGCATGAACGTATGTGCGTTTTTGCGTATGTGTGTGTGCATATAAAGACTTGTAAAGAAGCATGTGTATGTGTGTGTATATAGTTGTACTTGTGTAATGGTGCGCATGCATGCATGTACGTGTGTGTACGTGTGCATATTAATATGCCAGAGCTTTGGCAAAACCCACGTTATAAAAAATAAGAAAATGTAATAATTCTAATAACTTCAATAAACAAGAAGGTTAATTTCTAGGTATTTGTAAAACAACTTCAGTATTATAAATAAAACAAAAATTACAATTGTAATCAGGATAGTACTTATTCTTTAGCCTGAAGTGCAGATATTGTTGACGAGGTGTTGTAAGGTGGTGGTGGAGAGCCAGGTGGGTTGAGACAGGTGGTGGTGGAGGGCCAGGTGGGTTGAGACAGGTGGTGGTGGAGGGCCAGGTGGGTTGAGACAGGTGGTGGTGGAGGGCCAGGTAGGTTGAGACAGGTGGTGGTGGAAAGCCTGGTGGACATCCTCCACATAGGATAAAATTATATTCTCTGATCACATCAGCCTGCTGTGTGATGGAGACACAGGTGTGAAGATACCTCTAGTACTAGTACCTCTAGTACTAGGTACTAGACGTATCTAATACTGATTGAACGGGCAATTGAATCAGGGCTGAGGAATAAAAAATGGAAAACAAAATGAGTACTGGAGAGGTAACAACAGCTGAAGGCCACAACAAAGGCAGAATATTAACTAAGTCACCTGTATGTATGGTCATTACAATCACCATTTAACAACACGAAAATGTAGTCTTACCAGAGAAGGTGGGAATCCGTATCCAAGTGAATTTCAGCTGACGCCCAGCTTACCTAGTAAGTTATCCAGCTGTTATCCAGCTGGCGTGGCAGGTGGAAAACTTCCCCCTCACTTTGGGAAACTTCCATTACAGCCACACTACCCAAATATTTATACAACAATGTCCATCACCTGGACGTTTTCCCTTACATAATACATTTGCGTATGAATACAGTATGTGTATGTATGCGTGTGCATAAACACGCTTGTATATTTATGTATATGTTTATGATTAAACGTAACTAGAGGTAAACCTGGATAGACTGTTAATCACAGGTTCACTGTGCGATCCCAGATAGGTATCCCTGTATCTCATAACCCCAGCCTAGTCTACTTAAATTCATACCAAAGGAATAATACAGGTCAGTCATACAATTTTAATACAGCACTTTAAAAAATGTGTGTACTCACGTAGTTGTGGTTGCAGGGGTCGAATTACAGTTCCTGGCCCGCCTCTTCACTGGCCGCTACTCGGTCACTCTACCCGCTCCATGAGTTTTATCATACCTCTCCTTAAAGCTATGTATGGATCCTGCCTCCACTACATCACTTTCCAGACTATTCCACTTCCTGACAACTATGTGACTGAAGAATTACTTCCTAACATCCCTGTGATTCATCTGAGTCTTCAACTTTCAACTGTGTCCCCTTGTTGCTGTGTCCCACCTCTGGAACATTCTGTCTCTGTCTACCTTGTCGATTCCTCTGAGTATTTTGTATGTCGTTATCATATCCCCTCTATCCCTCCTGTCTTCCAATGTCGTTAGGTCGATTTCCCGTAACCTCTCCTCGTAGGACATACCCCTTAGCTCCGTGACTAGTCTTGTTGGAAACCTCTTCACTTTTTCTAGTTTCTTTACATGTTTGGCTAGATGAGGGTTCCAAACTGGCGCTGCATACTCCAGTATGGGCATAACGTACACAGTGTACAGGGTCCTGAATGACTCCTTATTAAGATGTCGGAATGCTGTTCTTAGGTTTGCCAGACGTCCGTATGCTGCAGCAGTTATTTGGTTGATGTGCGCCTCAGGAGATGTGCCTGGTGTTATACTCACCCTAAGATTCTTTTCCTTGAGTGAGGTTTGTAGCCTCTGTTCCCCTAGACTGTACTCCGTCTGTGGCCCTCTTTGCCCTTCCCCAATCTTCATGACTTTGCACTTGGTGGGGTTGAACTCCATGAGCCAGTTGCTGGCCCAGGCTTGCAGCTTGTCCAGATCTCTCTGTAGTTCTGCCTGGTTCTCGTTCGATTGAATTCTTCTCATCAACTTCACATCATCTGCAAACAGGGACACTTCGGAGTCTATTCCTTTTGTCATGTCGTTTACAAATACCAGAAACGGCACCGGACCTAGGACTGTATGTGTGTGTGTGTGTGTGTATGTGTGTGTGTGTGTGTGTGTGTGTGTGTATGTGTGTGTGTGTGTGTATGTGTGTGTGTGTGTGTGTGTGTGTGTGTGTGTGTGTGTGTGTGTGTGATTGTCTGTCTGTCTGTCTACTCATTTATGGTTGCAGGGTCGATTCACAGCTCCTGAACCCACCTGTGTATGAGTATATGTGAATGTGCGCGCGTTTGTATGCGTGTATTCATGTGCGTGTGTGCATATGTATGCGTGTGCGTATTGTGTGCATATGCGCGTGCATGCGTATTTATGATTGTGTATATGTATTTTTGAGTACGTATACCTGGAGTTTACCCGTAGAGGGTTTCGGGGGTCAACACCCCCGCGGCTTGGTCTGAGACCAGGCCTCATGGTGGATCAGGGTCTGATCAACCAGGCTTACATCTCTGTCTATGTCAGAAATGAGGATGAGGAATAGAATGGGAGCGAGTACTGTGCCTTGTGGAACAGAGCTTTTCACCGTAGCTGCCTCAGACTTTACTCTGTTTACTATTACTCTTTGTGTTCTATTTGTCAGGAAGTTATAGATCCATCTACCAACTTTTCCTGTTATTCCTTTATCACGCATTTTGTGTGCTATAACACCATGGTCACACTTGTCGAAAGCTTTTGCAAAGTCTATGTATACTACATCTGTATTTTGTTTATCCTCAACAGCATCCAGGACCCTGTCATAGTGGTCCAGGCGCTGGGACAGGCAGGAGCGACCTGCTCTAAACCTGTGTTGCCCTGGGTTGTGTAACTGATGGGTATCTAGGTGGTTGGCAGTCTTCCTTCTTAGAACCCTCTCAAAGATTGTTATGATATGGGATGTTAGTGCTATCGGTCTGTAGTTCTATTCAATTGCTTTACTGCCACAGTTATGGAGTGGGGCTATGTCTGTTGTTTTTAGTGTGTGTGGGATGACCCCTGTGTCCATGCTCCCTCTCCATAGAATGCTGAAGGCATTCTTGATGAACACGGAGTTCCATGAGTCTGAACCTGGGGCAGAGTGCATAGGCATGTCATTTATTGCCTTTTCAAAGTCTTGTGGAGTTAAAATGATATCCGAGATTTTTGAGATGACCAAATTTTGCGTTTCGTTCATAAAGAATTAATTTGGATTGTCGACCCTTAGTCTGGGCAGCGGCTCGCTGAACACTGAGTCGTATTGGAACTTTAATATATCACTAATTTCTTGGCTGTCATCTGTGTATGTCCCATCACGCCTAAGCAGGGGCCTAATACTGGATGTTGTTTTTCCCTTAGATTTGTCATAAGAGAAGAAGTATTTTTTTTTCAATTTCCTTTATGGCTTTTAGTTCTTCCTGCGATTCTTGTCTCCTGTAAGATTCCTTCAGTTTAAGTTCGATATTTGCAATTTCATTTGGTGCAAAAATTTAATATTTCGTGTGTGTGAATTTTCATCTGCTAAAGCATTGTTTGCTATACTCCTCTATTTTAGGTGTCTCAAGTTGAAATCTCCTAGTAGTAAGATGTTTGGGGCAGGAGTGGTCAATTTTCTAGACAGTGGTCAATTTTCAAAAGCTGCTCCTGGAATTGCTGGGAAGTTGCGTCTGGAGGCTTGTATACCACCACAATGACAAGGTTTGGGTTTTCAGTCTTTACCGCAAAAACTTCAACTACATCATTTGAGGTGTTTATTAGTTCTGAGCAAATGAGCGACTCTGTGACGTACAGGACAACCCCCTTGTTGCCTGTTTAGTCTGTCGCATCTAAATAGATTATAACCTGGGATCCATATTTCGTTGTCATAATGATCCTTTATGTGGGTCTCTGTGAATGCTGCAAACATTGCATTTGACTCCATGAGCAGTCCCTTGATGTAAGGAATTTTGTTGTTTTTTGACGGCTTTAAACCCTGAATGTTTGCAAAGACAACTGTCGTTATATTGGTGGAATTTACGGAGGTTTATTTGTTGGCTCTAATATCTATTGTTCTGGAGTGGAGGCCAGTGTCCGTGCCTCTGCTCCAGAAGTGTTTTCAGTTGGTGTAGGATTATTGTCATTTATTGCCAGTCTTTTTTCTCTCCTGGCCCTAAAAAACTCTCCGTCCCTGGAGGGGTTGTGGATCCCCTCTTTTGGTTCCCATAGTCTGGCTGGTCTGTGTCTTCTTGTCCCCTTTAGATGATGTGCCTGGCAGTATGCGTTGTAGCATTTTCTTTCATGGATTGATGAGTGACATATATGTACACTCGTGCATATGTATGCATAAGCATATGTGTATGTGGGCATATTTTGTGTGTGCCTGTGTATGCGTGTGCATATGTATGTGCTTATGTACGCATGTGCTTAAGTAAGCTTGAATATGAATACCTATGTGTATTTATATGTTCACACGCATACGTCTAAGTATATACGTAATACAGTATGTGTGTATATGTATACCTGTGAATTCATTCGAGTGCTCATGTATACGCGTGTGACACTCGGGGATACATTGCGTTGTGCGAGAAAAAGTATATTTTCAGTATTGTTTAAAGCTTTTTTCCTGAGGGAATCGGAGGTTCTGGCGCTTATGTGACGGAAACTTGTTGATTGTTCCAGCTTAATATTTAATATGCTGTACGTTTAAAATAATATATATATATATATATATATATATATATATATATATATATATATATATATATAAAAATCTCTAGTTGTGTCGATGCATGCAGGGGATGAGATGAAAAGCTGTAAGCCTTCCTGCCTGAAAGCTGGCTGCCTTGGAATAACGTCTAGCGAAAGCTGGATGCCAAGGTATTGGACCAGTGTGGTACGGTCGGTAAAGCACTGCGTACCTTGTCATGAGGTTCGTAGGTTCGAGTCTCCGTCGGCCAGAGATCAGTGTTTATATATATATATATATATATATATATATATATATATATATATATATATATATATATATATATATATATATATATATATATATATATAATGCCGTGTAGAATAGATAAAACTGGTCAATTAGCAAGAATTCATTTAAAATTAAGTCCTTTCTAAAATTTTATGTTATTCGTTTGAAGATATTTTTTTTTTCATTTTTATTAATGAAAATAATTAATAATTTTGTACCAAACGAACCTTAGAAAATTTACCTAGAATTATTATAACAAGTACAATTTAATTTAGCCTAATCCAACTAAATATATTTTAGATAACTTTACAATAATTTAATAATAAACAAACGAAATGAAATATAATTATTTTGTTAGGTTCAGAATCATTTTTGCGAATTTATTCCAAACACAAATTTTCGCTTGCCTTATTCGGCAAGAAGAGCGTTGCTATTTAAGCCAAAATCGCAAGTTTTACCTATTCGGCACGACATTTACATATGAATGGTATCAGCAAGTAAGAGAGAGGTGAAGGTTTATAAACAAAAGGAGGAGGCAGTTAGGTTATGATATTAAGTAACTATTGGAAGATGGGCTAGAGAGAGTATAGGCAACGAAGTTGAAGAGGAATGGGATAGATTTAAGAATGTAGTGTTAGAGTGTTCAGAAGAAGTGTGTGGTTACAGGAAAGTGGGTGCGGGAGGGAAGAAGAGAGATTGGTGGAATGATGAGGTAAGAGAGAAAACGTATATGAGAGGTTTTTACAAAGTAGAAGTGATGCAAGAGTATATGGAGAGAAAAAGAGAGGTTAAGAGAGTGGTGAAGGAATGTAAAAGAAGAGAAATGAGAGAATAGGTGACATTCAACAATATAAGATTGTCAGTGCCACTGTGCTTTCGTACATTCTCTTCTTTGCCTCCATGGATGATGGTTTTTGTCTCCACAGATACCTCATTGCACCTCAATGCCATACAGATTGCGAGAAGGACTTGGGGGTGATGGTAAGCAGCAACCTTAAACCAAGACAGCAATGCCTAAGCGTACGTAATAAGGCAAATAGATTACTGGGATTTATATCAAGAAGTGTTAGCAACAGAAGTCCAGAGGTTATATTACAGCTTTATACATCATTAGTAAGGCCTCACTTAGATTACGCAGCTCAGTTTTGGTCTCCATATTACAGAATGGACATAAATTCGTTAGAAAACATTCAGCGTAGAATGACTAAATTAATACATAGCATTAGAAATCTTCCTTACGAAGAAAGATTGAAGACCCTTAAATTACATTCACTTGTAAGACGTAGAATGAGGGGAGACATGATCGAGGTATACAAGTGGAAAATGGGTATTAACAAAGGGGATATAAATAAGGTCTTGAGGATATCTCTCCAAGAGAGAACCCGCAATAATGGATTCAAGTTAGATAAGTTTAGATTTAGAAAGGATATAGGAAAGTATTGGTTTGGAAATAGGGTAGTTGATGAGTGGAACAGTCTGCCTAGTAGGGTTATTGAAGCTAGGACCTTGGGTAGTTTCAAATTTAGGTTGGATAAATTCATGAGTGAGAGGGGTTGGATTTGAGTGGGACTCGCGCATGAGTGGGTAGAATTGTCAAAGCTTATTTCTTAGGTAGCATTGAAAATTGGGTTGAGCAAATATTCTGTTAGTGGGACGGATTGTGAAGGACCTGCCTAGTATGGGCCAACAGGCCTGCTGCAGTGTTCCTCCTTTCTTATGTTCTTATGTTAAATTTTACTAAGAATAAAAAAAAAATTTGGGGTGAGGTCAATAAGTTAAGAAAGCTTATCGAACTTTTGGATTTGATAGTTAAAAAAAGGAGAGGAGAGTTATTAGATGGAGAGTTGGAAGTATCGGGAAGATGGAGAGAATATTTTGAGGAACTGTTAAATCTTGATGAAGAAATTGAAGGCATGATTTCGTTCATTGGGCAGGGAGGTATAGCATCACGTAGGAGTGAGCAAGAGCCAGTTGTGAGTTTGGGGGAGGTGCGTGAGGCAATGGGTAGAATGAAAGGGGGTTAAAACAGCTGGGATTGATGGGATAAAAACAGAAATGATAAATGCGGTGGGTGGGGCATAGTTTTGGAATAGTTGGTGCTTTAATTTAATAAATGTATGGAAGAGGGGAAAGTGCCTAGAGATTGACAGAGAGCATGTAGAGTTCCTTTGTATAAAGGCAAAGGGGATAAAAGAGAGTGTAAGGCTCAGGTTAATTAAAGCATGTAAGAGAGAAGGAGAATGTTTCCCAGTAAAAGTAGGCTTTAGGCGTAATGTCACCATAGTTGTTAAATATATTTATAGATGAGGTTGTAAGAGAAGTGAATGTTCGGGTGTTGGCAAGAGGTGTGGGGTTAAGAATAACACGAAGTGGGAGTTACCATTGTTGCTTTTCACTAATGACACTGAAGAGAAGTTGCAGAGGTTGGTGGACGAAGTTGGGTGGGTTATTAAAAAGAAGGAAATTAAAAGTGAATGGAAAGAGCAACTAATGAGGATAAAAAATTTACGTAATGAAATATTGGGTATCAGATTGGAGGGAGAAATCAGCATGAAATAAATTTAAATAGTGGTGTAAGGGAAAATTACCTAAGGCCTAGCAGCCATGTGAGTGACAAAACAATGATTCCAGTATAGTGCAGTGAAAAGTGTTTCTTGAATAAACATAGTGTATATATTTTTTTGATTACTAGTGTACAGCAGAGTGATAAAATACCAGTGATATAATAGCAGAAAAAAAAATAGTGAAGTGTGTCAGTGTGGGACAGTTTCCTCGTCCTGGTGTTGACATGTTTTTCAGTGTACTCACTAAGGTTTGAGTTATCACATATAATGAAATGACTGGGATACCGATACATAGTGGAAAGACCTAGTGAATCTAAATTGTCAGTGGAACGACTCAAGGATAGTGATTAAACATAATGGAAATGTTTTTAAACGAAAATGTGGCATTGCATGCGAGAAGTGCCATGTACCCTGGGGTAATGTGTTACATCCATACGTCTGGCAGCACTACCAGGCAACCACACAGGCTCACCATATAACTCCATATACCCCCACACCACAATAACCTAATCTTAGCAAGTACGTGTAGATCGGAAATGACGGGAAATGTGGAATTGAAAAATGTTTTGATGAAGTTACACATCACCCCAAAAAAAATAGTTTTGTTATGTATAAGTTAGGTCTCTGTACAAATTACCCAAATCCGCATACCCATGTACTGACCTTCTAACACCCCACCACTTGAGTGCAGAACAGAAAGGTAAAGTGAAAATCAGGTTTTCGTGGTACCCAGATTGCAAGCAGGATATGGGCAGGATGATAGTACAGTATACCTGTGGGACATTTGAAAAGGTTCTTGGGAAAAAAATCCAGAATCACATGCAACCTTTGTTTTTCCAAACATCATGTCTCTTGTGCAAGAATAAACACTGCATCTCAAAACAACATCCAACTAGCAAGGTATTTATGGATCTACAATAACGATCTGGAACTTTGGACAGTTATCAGGAAAGTATTCAGGAGGGTAATAATTAATAAGCATGAAAACAAAGAGGACCTCTTGGATAGTCTACCTAAAATATATAGAACATGGGAGGAAGGGAGAGTAGTAAATTTTAACATTCAGAATACCCAGACTACAACAGGTGACCCGAAAATAAATAGACACCCCCTTGAAAAAATACACGAAACAAAAACATCAGCTAGCTGACCCTGACTCGACCACCATCCTTAGTGTTAATCCGTATTCGGCTAAAGACTCTACCACAGCCACCACAGCCTTAGCCCCTATTACAGATGGAGTAGAAGAGTCTTCTTTCGGGAAAAATGTTGGTCTCCTGACAACAGATGGCGTTGGCTCTGGCTTCAGGATATATCCATCACGAATTTTATCCAACCAAAAGTAAAATGGAGCAAATTCTATTCTTGGCCCATCTGCAAGCATGGAATATCAGGAAAAAACAAATGGGGCGTGCAACTTTGAGCATCCCAGAAAATGCCGCGACCTCCTGTCTGAAGGAGTGTGTCGTTCCACCTCTTGCAAATTCTTCTACCCTCAGATGTGCCACTCTTCAGTCTTCAAAAAAACAATGTTGCAACATCAACTGCCCCACATACCAGGAGGTACAGATCCCGTAAAACAAATCATAGTAGTTACGACATCTCCACTCCAAGTGATTTTTTAGTGGCAGGAAAATGGAAAGAAATAACCAAAATAGGGCCGTCCATATCGTTCGGCCAAAGACAAGATGTCATTTACATATATGAACCACTTAGCTTCACAGGGCAGGATGTCTTTCAACAGCCTAGCCTCGAAAAAGTCCATGTACAGATTGCTTAATAGGGGAGACAGTGGATTTCCCACAGCCATTCCCTGCCTTTGAGGGTAATATTTCCCTTCAGCTCAAACTTGCAAATAGACACAACTTAATCAGCTTAAAAATGGTATTCTTATCTAATTCTTCTTCCAGATAAGATAACAGATTAGGAACAGGCACTCGGGTGAACAACACCGTGACGTCAAAACTTACTAGTGAAAAATCAATAGACGTGTTAACATTTTGCAATTTTCAATGAGATCAACGTTGTTTTTTATGTGGGCTTCAGAGATGCTGCCAAGAATTAGAGTTAATATTTTTACCAACCATTTTGATAAAACATACATGTCGCCGACCCCACCGAGCTAATAATAGGCGTCACTGAAAAACCTGGCCTGTGGGTTTTAATCAAACCGTACATATAAGTGTCACCGATCTAGCTGATAACTGTTTAATCAGTTCTTCATTACCTCTCAGTAAGGTTCTAAGTTGTTTATAAACCTGTTCCAATGGGTTCTTATTAAAGGGCACGGAAGTTTTCCTGTCTTCTAATAAAATGTTCACTTTTCAACTACCATGTTCATAATTACTATCGCATTTGCTTTCTGCTTTGGTAAAGTGAAGTCCAGGATCTTTCTTTATTTCATGATATGACTTAACAAATCTTTTAGGACAAATCGGTTCCACAAGTCTGAGCAATGCCCTATATACCACACCTCTGAAAATGTTAACGTTTACGGAGATAGGTCTTCTTGTTTTTCCAGATTGCAAAAAGACTTGGGTCGTCATAATTAGTGACTCCAACAGTAGGAGCGAAACTTAACCCATATCTAAGGACTGTCTGTTGGTCCTGCGTAAGTTCAGCACTCGACAAGTTAATAGCGAAATCCGGGTTAGCATGCTGGCATCAACCACTTTGTGCTATGAGGTTGTTTAATTTTCTAGCATGTAAACATGCAGTTTTTGTTTCATTACTCTCAATCCCCTATATATGTAATCTATTAAATGATCTTGCCACTCCAGTGGTACCATGTTGAAGAACTTTTGTTTGAATTTTGAACTCTTGTTGTGTGTGTGTATAAACAACAGTGGCTCTGCGCCTTGCTGCCCCAATTCACACGGAATATACGCAAGACACAATGAAGTCAACGACATCATAAAGAGAACCCTTGCTTCAGCTGGATGCCCAGCCGAGAGAGAGCCTCGATCACTAGCACCCAACAATACCCACAACCCAGCAAACCGCTCAGACGGGATCACCATCTATCCTTGGAAGAATGGCAAGCTCTTAGCATGGGACTATACCTGTGTGTCGACACTGGCTGACACCTACATCCATCACAGTGTTGGGCGACAGGGAGGAGCTGCTGACCACAGGGAGGAGTACAAGATCGGCAAGTACAGGGACATAAGCCAACAGTATAAATTTGTCCCAGTGGGATCAGAGACCTTGGGATCATGGGGGAAAAAATGCCACACGTTTCCTTAAAGAACTGGGTTCCAGACTCATCGACACCACCAGAGACCCAAGAGCAGCCACTTTCATGTTCCAGCGCCTCAGCGTGGCCATCCACAGGGAAAATGCATGCTGCATACTGGGCTCATGGAGGAGGAGCTGGAGGAGATTCATAATCTTTGATATATTGTACCAATGTATTCATGTTCATGTTTGTGTTTTCTGTCAATGTATTCTGTCTATTAATAAAGTATATATATATATATATATATATAAATATATATATATATATATATATATATATATATATATATATATATATATATATATATATATAAATATATATATATATATTATTTTTTATTAACACATCGGCCGATTTCCATCACTGTCTTGCCAGAAGGGTGCTTTACACTACAGTTATAAAACTGCAACATTAACACCCCTCCTTCAGAGTACAGACACTGTACTTCCCATCTCCAGGACTCAAGTCCGGCCTTCCGGTTTCCCTGAATCCCTTCATAAATGTTACTTTGCTCAAACTCCAACAACACGTCAAGTATTAAAAAACATTTGTCTCCATTCACTCCTATCAAATACGCTCACACATGCTTGCTGGAAGTCCAAGCCCCTCGCACACAAAACCTCCTTTACCCCCTCCCTCCAGCCTTTCCTAGGCCGACCCCTACCCCGCTTTCCCTCCACTACAGATTTATACACTCTCGAAGTCATTCTGTCTCGTTCCATTCTCTCTACATGTCCGAACCACCTCAACAACCCCTCTTCAGCTCTCTGGATAATAGTTTTGGTAATCCCGCACCTCCTCCTAATTCCAAACTCCGAATTCTCTGCATTATATTCACACCACACATTGACCTCAGACATGACATCTCCACTGCCTCCAGCCTTCTCCTCGTTGCAACATTCATCACCCATGCTTCACACCCATATAAGAGTGTTGGTATAACTATACTCTCATACATTCCCTCTTTACTTCCATGGACAAAGTTCTTTGTCTCCACAGACTTCGAAGTGCTCCACTCACCCTTTTCCCCTCATCAATTCTATGATTCACCTCATCCTTCATAGACCTATCTGCTGACATGTCCACTCCCAAATATCTGAATACATTCAACTCCTCCATACTCTCTCCCTCCAATCTGATATCCAATCTTTCGTCACCTAATCTTTTTGTTATCCTCAATACCTTACTCATTCCTATATTCACCTTCAATTTTCTTCTTTTACACACCTTACCAAATTCATCCACCAACCTCTGCAACTTCTCTTCAGAATCTCCCAAAAGCACAGTGTCATCAGCAAAAAGCAACTGTGACAACTCCCACTTTGTATTTGATTCTTTATCTTTTAACCATCCACCTCTTGCAAAGACCCTCGCATTCACTTCTCTTACAACCCCAACCATAAATATATTGAACAACCACGGTGACATCACACATCCTTGTCTAAGGCCCACTTTTACTTGGAAATTATATATATACATATATATATATATATATATATATATATATATATATATATATATATATATATATATATATATATATATATATATATACAAGACAACCACTATGAAAAAATAGAGGAATTCCAAGCGCTTTCGTGACTACTCATTATCAAGGAACATATATATATAGTTCCTTGATAATGTGAGTAGTCACGAATGCGCTTGGAATTCCTCTATTTTTCATAGTGGTTGTCTTGCATATTTTGATATCACCTGTTTACTGTGATCTTTTTGCATATATATATATATATATATATATATATATATATATATATATATATATATATATATATATATATATATATATATATGCAAAAAGATCACAGTAAACAGGTGATATCAAAATATGCAAGGAAACCACTATGAAAAATAGAAGAATTCCAGCGCTTTCGTGACTACTCACATTTCCTTTCCTTTTATAGTTCCTTGATAATATGAGTAGTCACGAAAGCGCTTGGAATTCTATTTCATATTTTTTTATATATTATATATATATATATATATATATATATATATATATATATATATATATATATATATATATATATATATATATATATATATTCGTGCCGATTAGGTAAAACTTGCGATTTTGGCTTAAATAGCAACGCTCTTCTTGCCATATAAGACAAGCGAAAATTTGTGTATGCAATAATTTCGAAAAAATAATTCTGAACCTAAAGAAAGAAATATATTTCATTGTGTTGGTTTATTATTATATTATTGTTAACGTATCTAAAATATATTTAGTTGGGTTAGGCTAAATTAAATTGCGCTTGTTGTAATAAGGTTAGGTAGGTTTTCAAAGTTTCTCTTGGTACAAAATTATAAATTCTTACATTAACAAAAATGAAAAAAATATATCTTTAAACGTATAAGAGAAAATTTTAGAAAGGACTTAATTTTATATGAGTTCTTGCTAATTGACCAGTTTTACCTAATCGGCACGATATATATATATATATATATATATATGATGGGGTCCACCTCTGGTGTAAATTGTGGGTCCCATAGCCTCGGAGAAGTGGATAAAAAGGTTTCAAGGAAGAATATTTAGATGTCTTTCTGAAGCCATTTGAATATTCCATTTCCCCTACCACCCCATCTCTTATTAAATATATATAAAATTTATTTCAAGATACAATACATTGTGAAAATACATTAACAAGAATACAATAGTGAGTAAAACAACATAGATGACAACTCAGAGCTACATGTCAAATACTTCGTCCAGCTCCCCGGCAGTGGGCCGCGTGCCCAGAATACTGCAGGCATTTCCCCTCTGGATCGCAACACTGAGTCTCTGAAAGAGGAAGCTGGTCGCCCTGTGGTCCTTGGTTTCTATGATGAGTTTTCCACCCAGCTCCTTGAGAAACTTTAGAGCACACTTGCCCCATGCTCCATGGGTCTCCGACCCTATTGGGTTGAAGTTATAGCAAGAGGCAAGGTCTTCATATTTGCGGGTCTTCTGGGTCTCCCTGTGGCTGGCAGCTCCACTACCTTCGGCTAAAGAGTGTGGCAGGTAGGTGTCTGCCAATGTGGCAGCACAGGTGTAGTCCCAACCAATCTGCTTACCATCCTTCCAGGGTAGCATGGTGGCTCCATCAGGACGCTTTTGACTTCCATCAGACCTCTGCACTTGGGGTTCCCGTTGAGCTGCGCAACGGGCTGTGGCGAGGCTTCTCTTTATGATGTCATTGACCTCCTCATGTCTAGCATACTTCCCTTCTGATGTGTGACACACTATACCATGAAGTCCGAATTGATCAGCCGTCGCCCTGCCGCAAATACACCTATGTTCGGTGAGTATGGGGGCGGCTAGGCGAAGAGCAACACCAATCCGAATGGCCTGTGGGTCGAGTCGAGTCCCCAGAGAGGAATTGGGAACAGCTAGAAGGAAATATCCTGAGTGTGGTGCCTTCACCGCTAGGAGACGAGCTTTGTCCTTTCCTGAAGCGTTGGTGAGCATTGTGTTGGCAATTTTTTCCATGATCGGTTTGTCCCAGTGGGACTGTTTGTGCTCTTTGGGAGGAGCTGGTCTACTGGAGGAGTCTGCCAGGATGTCCCACTGCACTGCTGCTTCAATGAACTTGGGGTCTTGAGCTCCCACCACACCTCTCAAACGTTCAGGGACAATCCTCTTGACTAATCCACAGGAGGCCAAACACGATGACAGAAATGCAGGTAACGCTACCTGCCTTGCTTTGCGCACCCCTATACCTCCCAGTCGCACTGGGAGGGTTGCCTGCTCCCATTGCTGATCCTCTAGTGACAGATTCAGTGCCTTCTTAAAGGTTGATCTCAGGTGTGCGTCATACTCGTCAAGTGTTGGGTTGTCAAAAGAGGGTGCACACCTCAAGAAGTAAGTGAGTCTTGGCATAGTAAGACACCTTGTGAGGAGATACAGGGCATCATGGGCATCAAGATCACTTATTCTCTCCTCCATTCTTTTCAGGTCATTCACTTTGTCCTTGAGGACCGTGTCGATGGCCTGGTGACCCAGCGGTGCTCCCAAGAGGGTACTGTTGGATGGAGTGGTAGTAGTGACTTCTGGGAGGATTGTTTGCACAGCATTGATTATTTCCTGATTTGTTGTGATAATTTCACACTTTGAGGGATTAAGGATGAGTCCTAAGGCTTCTGTTCTCCCTGTGTCTTCACCCGTTGTAGGTCCTCTAACAGGACCACCCAGGGAGGTACTACCGTCCTGCCAAGTGAGTGTAAAACGAAAGCCTGTAATTGTTTTACATGATGGTAGGATTGCTGGTGTCTTTTTTTCTGTCTCATAAACATGCAAGATTTCAGGTACGTCTTGCTACTTCTACTTACACTTAGGTCACGCTACGCAAACATGTACACGTTTATTTATACACACTCCTCTGAGTTTTCTTTGATTTTATCTTAATAATTCTTGTTCTTATTGCTTTTCCTTTCATATCCATGGGGAAGTGGAATAAGAATCTTTCCTCCGTAAGCCATGCGTGTTGTAAAAGTCAACGAAAATGCCGGGAACAATGGGCTAGTAACCCCCATTTCCTGTATAGCTTACTAAAAATAAAAAGAAGAAAACCGTCAAAGTGGGATGTTTAAATGTGCGTGGATGTTGTGCGAATGATAAGAAAGAGATGATTGTAAATGTTATGAATGAAAAGAAGCTGGATGTCCTGGCTCTAAGTGAGACAAAGCTGAAGGGGTTAGGAGAGTTTCAGTGGGGAGAAATAAATGGGATTAGGTCAGGGGTTTCAAATAGAGTTAGAGCTAAAGAAAGAGTGGCAATAATGTTGAATAATCAGTTATGGCAGGTAAAGAGGGAATATAAATGTATAAATTCAAGGATTATGTGGAGTAAAATAAAGGTTGGATGTGAAAAGTGGAGAGGAGATAGAGAGATTTTGGGGAATGTTGAGTGAGTGTGTGGGGAGTTTTGAACCAAGTGAGAGAATAATTGTTGGTGGGAATCTTAATGCTAAAGTGGGTAAAAATGTTGTGGAGGGAGTAGTAGGTAAATTTGGGGTGCCAGGGGTAAATGTAAATGGGGAACCATTAATTGAGCTATGTGTAGAAAGAGGTTTGGTAATAAGAAATACATATTTTATGAAAAAGAGGATAAATAAATATACAAGGTATGATATAGCACGTAAGGAAAGTAGTTTGTTAGATTATGTATTTGTGGATAAAAGGTTGATGGGTAGGCTTCAGGATGTACATGTTTACAGATTGGCAACATCAAGTTAGGGTGAGATATAAGCAACTATTGGCAGAAAGGTGGGCTAGTTCTAGTGCAAGTATGAGTAGTGGGGGGGGGGTGAAGAGAGTTGGGATAGTTTTAAAAATGCAGTATTAGAATGTGGGGCAGAAGTGTGTGGCTATAGGAGGGTGGGTGCAGTAGGAAAGAGGAGTGAGTGGTGGAATGAAGAAGTAAAGGGTGTGATAAAAGAGAAAAAGGTAGCTTATGAGAGGTTTTTACAAAACAGAAGTGTTAATAGAAGAGCAGAGTATATGGAGAGTAAAAGAAAGGTGAAGAGAGTGGTGAGAGAGTGCAAAAGAAGAGCGGATGAAATAATGGGAGAGGCTCTGTCAAGAAATTTTGCTGAAAACAAGAAAAAAATTTGGAGTGAGATAAACAAGGTAAGAAAGCCTAGGGAACGAATGGATTTGTCAGTTAAAAACAAAGTAGGGGAGTTAGTAGATGGGGAGCTGGAGGTATTGGGTAGATGGCGGGAATATTTTGAGGAACTTTTAAATGTCGATGAAAAAAGGGAGGCGGTAATTTCATGTACTGGCCAGGGAGGTACAACATCGTTTAGGAGTGAAGAAGAGCAGGATGTGAGTGTGGGGGAGGTGCGTGAGTCATTACGTAGAATGAAAGGGGGTAAAGCAGCTGGAACTGATGGGATCATGACAGAAATGTTAAAAGCAAGAGGGGGATATAGTGCTGGAGTGGTTGGTATTTTTGTTTAATAAATGTATGAAAGAGGGGGACGTACCTAGGGATTGGCAGAGAGCATGTATAGTTCCTTTATATAAAGGGAAGGGGGATAAAAGAGAAAGTAAAAATTATAGGGGAATAAGTTTACTGAGTATACCAGGTAAAGTGTATGGTAGGGTTATTATTGAAAGAATTAGAGGTAAGACAGAGAGTAGGATTGTAGATGAGCAAGGAGGCTTTAGAGTGAGTAAGGGATGTGTAGATCAAGTGTTTACAGTGAAGCATATATGTGAACAGTATTTAGATAAAGGTAGAGAAGTTTTCATTGCATTTATGGATTTAGAAAAGGCATATGATAGAGTGGATAGGGGAGCAATGTGGCAAAGTTGCAAGTGTATGGAATAGGTAGTAAGTTACTGGAGGCTGTAAAGAGTTTTTATGAGGACAGTGAGGCTCAGGTTAGGGTGTGTAGGAGAGAGGGAGAATTCTTCCCAGTCAAAGTAAGTCTTAGACAGGGATGTGTAATGTCACCATGGTTGTTTAATATATTTATAGATGGGGTTGTAAAAGAAGTAAATGCTAGGGTGTTGGGGAGAGGGGTGGGATTAAATTACTGGGAATTAAATGCAAATGGGAGTTGACACAGTTACTTTTTGCTGATGATACTGTACTTATGGGAGATTCTAAAGTAAAGTTGCAAAGGTTAGTGGACGAGTTTGGAGGAGTGTGTAAAGGTAGAAAGTTGAAAGTGAACATAGATAAGAGTAAGGTGATGAGGGAGAGAGGGATTATGGAAGAAGTAAATGTTTTCAGATATTTGGGAGTTAACTTGTCACCGGATGGGTTTATGAAGGATGAGGTTAACCATATAATTGATTAAGGAAAAAAGGTGAGTGGTGCGTTGAGGTATCTGTGGAGACAAAAGACGTTATCCATGGAGGCAAAGAAGAGAATGTACGAAAGTATAGTGGTACCAACACTCTTATACGGGTGAGAAGCATGGGTTGCAAATGCTGCAGCGAGGAGGAGGATGGAGGCAGTGGAGATGTCCTGTCTAAGGGCAATGTGTGGTGTAAATATTATGCAGAAAATTCGGAATGTGGAAATTAGGATAAGGTGTGGAGTTACTAAAAGTATTTGTCAGAGGGCTGAACAGGGGTTGTTGAGGTGGTTTGGTCATTTAGAGAGAATGGATCAAAGTAGAATGACTTGGAGACTTGGAGAGCGTATAAATCTGTAGGGGAAGGAAGGCGGGGTAGGGGTCGTCCTAGAAAGGAGGTTTTGTGGGCGAGGGGCTTGGACTTCCAGTAAGCATGTGTGAGCGTGTTAGATAGGAGTAAATGGAGACGAATGTTTTTTGGGACATGACGAGCTGTTGGAGTGTGAGCAGGGTAACATTTTGTGAAGGGATTCAGGGAAACCAGTTAATTGATTTAGTTGGACTTGAGTCCAGGAAATGGGAAGTACAATGCCTGCACTTTAAAGGAGGGGTCTGGGATAGTGACAGCTGGGAGGGACTATTCTCAGCTGTCGTATCTGAGCGCCTCTGCAAAGACAGTGATTATGTATGAGTGAGGTGAAAGTGTTGATTGATGATGAAAATATTTTCTTTTTAGAGATTATCTTTCTTTTTGGGTCACCCTGCCTCGGTGGGAGACGGACGACTTGTTGAATATATATATATATATATATATATATATATATATATATATATATATATATATATATATATATATATATATATATATATATATATATATACATATATATATTTTATACATATTTTTCAACAAGTCGGTAGTCTCCGACTGAGGCAGGGTGACCCAAAAAGAAAGAAAATCCCCAAAAAGAAAATACTTTCATCATCATTCAACACTTTCACCTCACTCATACATGATCACTGTCTTTGCAGAGTTGTTAAGATATGACAGTTTAGAAGTTCCTCCAAACTGCCAATATCCCAAACCCCTCCTTTAAAGCGCAGGCATTGTACTTCCCATTTCCAGGACTCAAGACTGGCTAACCGGTTTCCCTGAATCCCTTCAAAAAATATTACCCTGCTAACACTTCAACAGCTCTTCAGGTCCCAAAAACCATTCATCTCCATTCACTCCTATCTAACACGCTCACACATGCTTGCTGGAAGTCCAAGCCCTTCGCCCACAAAACCTCCTTTACTCCCTCCTTCCAACCTTTTCGAGAACGACCCCTACACCGCCTACCTTCCCCTACAGATTTATACTCTCTCCAAGTCATTCTACTTTGATCCATTCTCTCTAAATGACCAAACCACCTCAACCCCTCTTCAGCCCTCTGACTAATATTTTTAGTAACACCACACCCCCTAATTTCCACACTCCGTATTCTCTGCATAATATTTACACCACACATTGCCCTTAAACAGGACATCTCTACTGCCTCAAGCAGCCTCCTCGCTGCAGCATTTGCAACCCATGCTTCACACCCATATTAGAGTGTTGGTACCACTATACTTTCGTACATTCCCTTCTTTGCCTCCATGGATAACGTTTTTTGTCTCCACAGATACCTCAACGAACCACACACCTTTTTTTCTTCATCAATTCTATAGTTAGACTCATCCTTCATAAATCCATCCGCTGACAAGACAACTCCCAAATATCTGAAAACATTCACTTCTTCCATACTCCCTCTCTCCAATGTGATATCCAATTTTTCTTCATCTAAATCGTTTGATACCCTCATCACCTTAATCTTATCTTTGTTCACTTTCGACTTTCTACCTTTACACACCCTCCCAATCTCGTCCACTAACCTTTGCAACTTATCTTTAGAATCTCCCATAAGCACAGTATCATCAGCAAAAAGTAACTGTGTCAACTCCCATTTTGTACTTGATTTTACATAATTTAATCCCACTCCTCTCCCCAACACCCTAGCATTTACTTCTTTTACAACCCCATCTATAAATATATTAAACAATCATGGTGACATTACACATCCCTGTCTAAGACCTACTTTTACCGTGAAGTAATCTCCCTCTCTCCTACACACCCTAACCTGAGCCTCACTATCCTCATAAAAACTCTTTACAGCATTAAGAAACTTACTACCTATTCCATACACTTGCAACATCTGCCACATTGCTCCAATATCCACTCTATCATATGCCTTTTCTAAATCCATAAATGCAATGAAAACTTCTCTACCTTTATCTAAATACTGTTGACATACATGTTTCAATGTAAACACTTGATCTGCACATCCCCTACCCACTCTAAAGCCTCCTTACTCATCTGCGATCCTACGCTCTGTCTTCTCTAATTCTTTCAATTATAATCATACCGTACACTTTACCTGGTATACTTAGTAAACTTATTCCCCTATAAGTTTTACAGTTTCTTTTGTCACCCTTCTCTTTATATAAAGGAACTATAATATGCTCTCTGCCAATCCCTAGGTGTCTAATTTACCAATCCCTAGGTACCTTCCCCTCTTTCATACATTTATTAAATAAAAATACCAACCACTCCAACACAATATCTCCCCCTGATTTTAACATTTCTGTCATGATCCCGTCAGTTCCAGCTGCTTTACCCCCTTTCATTCTACGTAATGTCTCACGCACCTCCCCCACACTCACATCCTGCTCATCCTCACTCCTAAAAGATGTTATGCCTCCCTGACCAGTGCATGAAATTACCACCTCTCTTTCTTCATCGACATTTAAAAGTTTATCAAAATATTCCTGCCATCTACCCAATACCTCCAGCTACCCATCTACTAACGCCTCTACTCTATTTTTAACTGACAATTCCATTCGTTCCCTAGGCTTTCTTAACTTGTTTATCTCCAAAAAAAATTCTTATTTTCAGCAAAATTTATTGACAGTGCCTCTCCCTCTTCTCCTTTTGCACTCTCTCACCACTCTCTTCACCTTTCTTTTACTCTCCATATACTCTGCTCTTCTTACAACACTTCTGTTTTGTAAAAACCTCTCATAAGCTACCATTTTTTTTATCACACCCTTTACTTCATCATTCCACCACTCACTCCTCTTTCCTCCTGCACCCACCCTCCTATAGCCACAAACTTCTGCCCCACATTCTAATACTGCATTTTTAAAACTATCCCAACTCTCTTCAACCCCCCCACTACTCCTACTTGCACTATCCCACCTTTCTGCCAATAGTTGCTTATATCTCACCCTAACTTCCTCCTCCCTTAGTTTATACACTTTTACCTCTCTCTTACTTGCTGTTGCCATTTTCCTTTTGTCCCATCTACCTCTTACTCTACACAAGAATGTATGAAGTGCTAAATTGTATATTAAGAGAATCGTTAATATAGTTTACTGCTGTAATCCAAATCATAAAATTGTTAAATGCCTATACTACACACATTTTTAAAAACGAAAAGACACTGTACAATAATTTAAAAACATTGAGAGAACGATTTATTCTTGTAAATTCGGCCCGAATTGTGGCGGAGCACCTTCCAACGGTAGTCTGCCATCATACTTTCATTCCGGAGACTCTGGCAGCGATTTTCCATGGCTTGAGTATTTCCTTACCACTGCTCTTCTCTCACAGCGCCAAGATTTTAGGAAAAGAAATCTAGAAGCTAATTTAAAATAGTTCATTTTCAAGGCGTTGCGTCTCCATTTGAACACTTGTCATAATTTTACATAATTCTGATAACACTGACACTGTCTTAAAGGCCATCATCTTTTACGACTTCCATGACTTGTCAGCCAACCACAAAAAATTCCTATTTTAATTTGGCAGCGCTGACTTTCAAAAATTTCTTAACAAGGTATTTAAACCCTCTTGAATTCCATTTATTCGCTTTAACAAAGTTTCTCACTGAAATGAGCTTAATGTTGAGGAGTGACGGGAAAATATTCTTGGGATCAACTAATGTAACACACTGAAGCTGCTTGTTACTGTTGTGTTAGTTACAGGTTGTCGATAATGTTGCGAGTGTGTGTGTGTACTCACCTAGTTGTGGTTGCAGGGGTCGAGACATAGCTCCTGGCCCCGCCTCTTCACTGGCCGCTACTGGGTCACTCTCCCTGCGCCATGAGCTTTACC
>WNWK01002499.1:172500-206959 GCA_009830355.1 Cherax destructor
TGACCTAGAGGAGTCTGCCAACGTGACTGCCCTACTGGGAAAGACAGCTGTCTTGAACTGTAGAGTCAAGAACATCGGAAGTAAGACGGTGAGTTAGACCCCTTCAATGTTGACTACTTATTTCTCTCTCTCTCACTCTACAAAGGATTCTACAAGAGCTGTTACCTACATCAGCTCATTGAAAGCCTATTTATTGTTATGAGATATACAGATAAGAGACAGGATGAAGTTGGAGTTATCCGTGGACCAGCGATTTCATTTGGTCAACTGACTTTGTTGATGTTTTCATGCTGACGAACATGTTCCAAACACGAGTCATATTAGAAATAAATGTTCTCAGATAAAGGGATATTCTCTCTCTCTCTCTCTCTCTCTCTCTCTCTCTCTCTCTCTCTCTCTCTCTCTCTCTCTCTCTCTGTCTCTCTCTGTCGCTTCAGTGAATGAGGTGTGCTTTGATACTGGTGAAGGGCTCTTGTATCCCAGGAATTAGAACAAACATCCTTTTCCTCGTATCAAACCTAGTTACTTTCCTTTGGTGTTTTATAACCCTAATAATAATAATAATAATAATCATAAAAATAAAAATAATAATCTTTGCCCATGTGACCTTACTCTTCAAGGACAACAGAACTCCACCTTATGGACTCATGATATTCTGTCTTCGGCCGTTTCTGAAAGCATTTTTACCATGTCTAATTGTATCTTGTATTCGTATGTATATTTGTCCTCGGGTTCCTTCCAAACTGTCCGTACGTACGCATGTCCGCTACCCGTTGCGGCTTGCTCTAAGCATGTCCTTCGCTCCTGCCACCTGCGCTAGCATGCTGGAAGCCTCGTGGAGCATCAGTGTCAAGTGAATGCAAATTGAGTTTGGTTCATTTTTATCACTTAACACTAAAAGCATTCGGGAGTAAGAATGGAAGTTTCTGCTTGCATTGTCATTTTTTTTTTTAGGGGGACAGGGGGACTCGAGCAGAGTTGGTTCCCTTGCCTGCCTCCCCTTCCCGCTTTATAACCCGCCTCTGGCATGTCAGTTGCTAGGTTGGAAGAAACAAACACACACACACTTACACACACACAGACACACACACAGACACACACACACACACACACACACACACGCACACACACACACACATTCGGAGTACAGTCTAGGGGGGGCCAGAGACTACAAACCTCACTCAAGGAAAAGGATCTTGGGGTGAGTATAACACCAGGCACATCTCCTGAGGCGAACATCAACCAAATAACTGCTGCAGCATACGGGCGCCTAGCAAACCTAAGAACAGCATTCCGACATCTCAAAAGGGAACAGTTGAGGACCCTGTACACCGTGTACATTAGGCCTATATTGGAGTATACAGCACCAGTTTGGAACTCACACCTAGCCAAGCACGTAAAGAAACTAGAGAAAGTGCAAAGGTTTGCATCAATACTAGTCTCGGAGCTTAAGGGCATGTACTACGAGAAGAGGTTAAGGGAAATCGACCTGACGACACTGGAGGACAGAAGAGATAATGGAGATATGATAACGACATATAAAATACTGAGTGGAATCGACAAGGTGGACAGAGACAGTAGGTTCCAGAGATGGGACACATCAACAAGGGGTCACAGATGGACGTTGAAGACTCGCATGAATCACAGGGATGTTAGGAAGTATTTCTTCAGTCATAGAGTTATCAGGAAGTGGAATAGTCTGGGAAGTGGTGTAGTGGAAGCAGGATCTGCACATAGCTTTAAGAAGAGGTATGCTAAAGCTCATGGAGAAGGAAGAGTGATCTAGTAGCGACCAGTGAAGAGGCGGTGCAACCACAACTAGGTAAGCAACTAGGTGAGCACACACAGGCGGAGCCTGGAGCTGTGACTCGACCCCTGCAACCACAACTAGGTGAGTACACACATACACACACACACACACCCAGGTTGCTAAGCAAGCATTTATTGGGACGACGTTAATTTCTGTGTGGAGCTCTATTAATTTCTCTTCATATGTTGACTGAATAAAGCTCTACAGTGTTAATCTCTGCTTGGAGCTTTATTAATTTCTCTTGACGTGTTGACTAAAATATAACTGAAAAACTGCCCCAATCAAAGCTTGTTCTGCAACCTGTCTTGCCTTCAGTATTGTCGCCAGTACGCCGTTTGCTGTATCCAACATGTCGTTACCCAGACACGGTCCGCCGATGGACTGGCATTCAGGACCTTCACTCCCACCTCCAAATTCTCCAATCTGAAATCCACCCTCAGATTTTCCTTGCCCCGGCGCACTCCCGAGAGGATGAAGAGGAGCAACTTTGCTCAAATCGGGTCCATTCAATCTGTCTGGGGTTCGAATCTTTGTGTAAAATACGGCCAGGCATTTCTAGGTCGCTCTGGCTTTTTCTCATCTTCTTCCCTTGTTATATTTTCATACTACCTTTCCTTTTCCATTATTATATTTCTTGGTTTTTCCTTCATGCTTGCAACCCATTCTCCAAAATTTCTCACCTATCGGTATTGTCTCAGCAAACGTCTCCATTTTAGGTTATCTGGGCTGGGTTAGGTCAGGTGTGGCTGGGTTAGGTCAGGTGTGGTTAACTTCGATTGTCATTTATTAATACAATCTGTCAAAATAAAACGCCAATAACAGAAATATCATAGAGTTGTGATTAAAATGTTGTAGTTTCAACAAACAACGGCATCCCATGGAAGGCGCTGTACAGTAAGCAGATAATCCCTGTTGACGACTGGTGTAACAGTCAACGTTTCCACTGTTTTAGTCCAAGTCAAACACTCATTATGATTATGGTTGAATAAATAGCATACCTAATTATTTTTTCATCTCTCTACATCTTTTCCGGTCTCTTTATTTCCATAATCGCTGTTTCTTTCGATCTCCTTTTCTGTCTGTATGTCTCTCTCTCTCTCTCTCTCTTTTTTTTTTTTTTTTTTTTGTTACACAGGGTTTGAGAAGGTTAGGTTAAGGATCCCTAGCTTTATTGACAAGCTAAGAGTTGTTACCTACATCAGCTTATTTGAAAGCATTTTTATTGTTATGAAACATACAAGTATGGAACAGGATGAAGTTGCAGCCATCTGTGGGCCAGCATTTTCATTTGATCAACTGACTTTATCTCGTTGACATCATTATGCTGTACGAATGTGTTCCAGACTCGAGTCATCCTGGGATAAATGATCACAGATGAAGTAACGTTCTGGAGAAGGGTACAGCCAGAGTGAAGTTGCTGCTTGCTGCCCGTCTTGTGGTATAGAAGTTTGCTTCTTGCTCTCCTCGAAGTGAAGCCAAGTGTGGTACTTTGACAATGTTGGCCTTGTACATGACAGAAAGGCCACCCACATCCCTCCTGTGTTGAAGGCTCTGCTGAAATGACAGATCTATCCAGGATGGGTCCAGGCGAGAGATGAGACGTCTTGCTCTGTTCTCTACTGTGTCAAGCAGTCACAGATGAGAAGGGGGGGGCAGGCAAACCAAGAAAGTGGAGGATACTCACATTCTCTCTTTCTCTCTTCTCTCTTAATGTCTGTCTCTTGCTACATATCTGTCACTATCTGCATCTCTCTCGCTATTTGTCTCTCGATATATGTCTTTTGTTATGAATTTCACTTACTATTTGTCTCTCGCTATGTGTTTGTGGTTCACTGTCTCTCTTTGTGTGTGTGTGGTCCACTGTCTCTCTTTGTGTGTTTGTGGTTCACTGTCTCGTTGTGTGTTTGTGGTTCACTGTCTCTCGTTGTGTGTTTGTGGTTCACTGTCTCTCATTGTGTGTTTGTGGTTCACTGTCTCTCGTTGTGCGTTTGTGGTTCACCGTCTCTCGTTGTGTGTTTGTGGTTCACTGTCTCTCGTTGTGTGTTTGTGGTTCACTGTCTCTCGTTGTGTGATTGTGGTCCACTGTCTCTCGTTGTGTTTGTGGTTCACTGTCTCTCGTTGTGTGATTGTGGTCCACTGTCTCTCGTTGTGTGTTTGTGGTTCACTGTCTCTCGTTGTGTGTTTGTGGTTCACTGTCTCTCGTTGTGTGATTGTGGTTCACTGTCTCTCGTTGTGTGTTTGTGGTTCACTGTCTCTCGTTGTGTGATTGTGGTTCACTGTCTCTCATTGTGTGTTTGTGGTTCACTGTCTCTCGTTGTGTGATTGTGGTTCACTGTCTCTCGTTGTGTGATTGTGGTTCACTGTCTCTCGTTGTGTGTTTGTGGTTCACTGTCTCTCATTGTGTGTTTGTGGTTCACTGTCTCTCGTTGTGTGATTGTGGTTCACTGTCTCTCGTTGTGTTTGTAGTTCACTGTCTCTCGTTGTGTGTTTGTGGTTCACTGTCTCTCGTTGTGTGTTTGTAGTTCACTGTCTCTCGTTGTGTGTTTGTGGTTCACTGTCTCTCGTTGTGTGTTTGTGGTTCACTGTCTCTCGTTGTGTGATTGTGGTTCACTGTCTCTCGTTGTGTGTTTGTGGTTCACTGTCTCTCGTTGTGTGTTTGTGGTTCACTGTCTCTCGTTGTGTGTTTGTGGTTCACTGTCTCTCGTTGTGTGTTTGTGGTTCACTGTCTCTCGTTGTGTGTTTGTGGTTCACTGTCTCTCGTGTGTTTGTGGTCCACTCTCTTTTGCTATGTGTCAATGTCTGTCTCTCGCTAGATATGTAGTTGTCTCTCGCTATGTGTGTGTCTCTCTCGCTGTTTGTCGCTGTATCTCGCTATGTATCTGTGGGGAACTGTCTCTCGATATGTCTTTCGCTATCTGTCTCTCTGTGACTCTCCGTCTCTCGCTGTTTCTGTGCCCCTACGTCTCACGCTATCTGTCTCTCGCTGTCTTTCGCTGTGTCTGTGCTTCTACGTCCCTCGCTATCTGTCTCTCGTTATCTCTCGCTTTGTACCTATCCGTCTCTCGCTATCTGTTTCTCGTTATCTCTCTCTCTCCCTGTGTCTTTGATACTCCGTCTCTTGGTATCTATCTCTTGTCATCTGTCTCTCGCTCTCGCTATCTATCTCATGTTATCTGTCTCTCGCTATCTCTCGCTATCTATCTCTTGTTATCTGTCTCTCGCTATCTATCTCTTGTTATCTGTCTCTCGCTATCTATCTCTTGTTATCTGTCTCTCGCTATCTATATCTTGTCATCTGTCTCTCGCTATCTATATCTTGTTATCTGTCTCTCGCTATCTATCTCTTGTCATCTGTCTCTCGCTATCTATATCTTGTTATCTGTCTCTCGCTATCTATCTCTTGTCATCTGTCTCTCGCTATCTCTCGCTGTCTATCTCTTGTTATCTGTCTCTCGCTATCTATCTCTTGTTATCTGTCTCTCGCTATCTATCTCTTGTTATCTGTCTCTCGCTATCTATATCTTGTCATCTGTCTCTCGCTATCTATATCTTGTTATCTGTCTCTCGCTATCTATCTCTTGTCATCTGTCTCTCGCTATCTATATCTTGTTATCTGTCTCTCGCTATCTATCTCTTGTCATCTGTCTCTCGCTATCTCTCGCTGTCTATCTCTTGTTATCTGTCTCTTGCTTGCCTTGACCGTTGTGAGGAATTCACATTCGTTAAAAGATCGAGGCAAAAATACCTTTCCTAAATTGTGGTGCCACAACTGCCGAGAAATTTACTGCATGGGATTTTTCACTAAATTCTTGTTCTCGGAATTAATGTATTGTATTTTACTTGTAGCAAAATCTCATAAATTTTGCCCACGAATTTAAATTACAGAGGCGGAAATTTCTAGCAGCAGGATGTAGCCAAATTAATTACTGGAAAGAGGAATTTAACGAGATTTTTTTAACCGAATAATTCTTTGTACTGAGCCTAAGCGACAGGATTTCATAGAGGATATTTTGCAAATGCTTAACACCGCGTTCAGCAGTACTAGGCCTACACATCTACGAATAGCAGGCATTCAATTCATCACTACTAGACAAACACAGTGTCTATCACTACTAGACCAACACTGTGTCTACCACTACTAGACCAACACTGTGTCTATCACTGCTAGACCAACACTGTGTCTATCACTGCTAGACCAACACTGTGTCTACCACTACTAGACCAACACTGTGTCTATCACTGCTAGACCAACACTGTGTCTATCACTGCTAGACCAACACTGTGTCTATCACTGCTAGACCAACACTGTGTCTAACACTACTAGACCAACACTGTGTCTATCACTACTAGACCAACACTGTCTCTATCACTGCTAGACCAATACTGTGTATATCACTACTAGACCAACACTGTGTCTATCACTGCTAGACCAATACTGTGTCTATCACTGCTAGACCAATACTGTGGCTATCACTACTAGACCAACACTGTGTCTATCACTACTAGACCAATACTGTGTCTATCACTGCTAGACCAACACTATGTCTATCACTACTAGACCAACACTGTGTCTATCACTGCTAGACCAACACTGTGTCTATCACTACTAGACCAATATTGTGTCTATCACTGCTAGACCAACACTGTGTCTATCACTACTAGACCAATTCTGTGTCTATCACTACTAGACCAACACTGTGTCTATCACTACTGGACCAATACTGTGTCTATCACTACTAGACCAACACTGTGTCTATCACTACTAGACCAATACTGTGTCTATCACTGCTAGACCAACACTATGTCTATCACTACTAGACCAACACTGTGTCTATCACTGCTAGACCAATACTGTGTCTATCACTATAGACCAACACTGTGTCTATCACTACTAGACCAATACTGTGTCTATCACTGCTAGACCAACACTATGAATATCACTACTAGACCAACACTGTGTCTATCACTGCTAGACCAATACTGTGTCTATCACTGCTAGACCAATACTGTGTCTATCACTGCTAGACCAACACTGTGTCTATCACTGCTAGACCAACACTGTGTCTATCACTGCTAGACCAACACTGTGTCTATCACTGCTAGACCAACACTGTGTCTATCACTGCTAGACCAACACTGTGTCTATCACTGCTAGACCAATACTGTGTCTATCACTGCTAGACCATACTGGATCACCCGTTGTCTATCACTGCTAGACCAACACTGTGTCTATCACTGCTAGACCAACACTGTGTCTATCACTACTAGACCAACACTGGGTCTATCACTGCTAGACCAATACTGTGTCTGTCACTACTAGACCAATACTGTGTCTATCACTGCTAGACCAATACTGTGTCTATCACTACTAGACCAATACTGTGTCTATCACTGCTAGACCAACACTGTGTCTATCACTGCTAGACCAACACTCTGTCTATCACTACTAGACCAACACTGTGTCTATCACTGCTAGACCAATACTGTGTCTATCACTACTAGACCAATACCGTGTCTATCACTGCTAGACCAATACTGTGTCGATCACTGCTAGACCAACACTATGAATATCACTACTAGACCAACACTGTGTCTATCACTGCTAGACCAATACTGTGTCTATCAGTGCTAGACCAATACTGTGTCTATCACTGCTAGACCAACACTGTGTCTATCACTGCTAGACCAACACTGTGTCTATCACTGCTAGACCAATACTGTGTCTATCACTGCTAGACCAACACTGTGTCTATCACTGCTAGACCAATACTGTGTCTATCACTGCTAGACCAACACTGTGTCTATCACTGATAGACCAACACTGTGTCTATCACTGCTAGACCAATACTGTGTCTATCACTACTAGACCAATACTGTGTATCACTGCTAGACCAATACTGTGTCTATCACTACTAGACCAATACTGTGTCTATCACTGCTAGACCAACACTGTGTCTATCACTACTAGACCAACACTGTGTCTATCACTGCTAGACCAATACTGTGTCTATCACTACTAGACCAATACTGTGTCTATCACTGCTAGACCAATACTGTGTCTATCACTACTAGACCAACACTGTGTCTACCACTACTAGACCAACACTGTGTCTACCACTACTAGACTAACACTGTGTCTACCTCTACTAGACCAACACTGTGTCTACCACTACTAGACCAACACTGTCTACCACTACTAGACCAACACTGTGTCTACCACTACTAGACCATGACTCTCCCACTATGTAAAGGAAATAAATTTTCAGGACAAACGATATAGACCCAATTGGAAAGTAATCATGTTTTTTGTGAAATACCAATTGATTAGTTGTCCCTGGTGGGAGCCTTCACGTTGCCTGATTTTGTCCTGATGGGAGCCTTCAAGTTGCCTGTTTTTGTCCTGATGGGAGCCTTCAAGTTGCCTGTTTTTGTCCTGATGGGAGCCTTCAAGTTGCCTGTTTTTGTCCTGATGGGAGCCTTCAAGTTGCCTGTTTTTGTCCTGATGGGAACCTTCACGTTTCCTGTTTTTGTCCTGATGGGAGCCTTCAAGTTGCCTGTTTTTGTCCGTTTTCTTTGCGTGTGTGTTTCCCCCGACTCTTCGTTTTAATTTTGTTCATGACTCAAGAACGCCTCATCCGATCAGCTCCGAATGACCAAATGATGCCAAAGATCAAAGCTGTTGTACACGTTCCCTTCCCTGCTTCCTGGAATGGCTTGGAGAACTTGGAATATCCTCAGTACCGTGGCTTCAAACGTTCAAAAAAGGTGCGCCACCTAATTGGACGACGGCGGAGAGTGAAATTCAAGTGTGTAGGTGAACATTTGCCAATTTATATTTGTAAACGAGTGTGAAATTTTTATTCCAGATAAATCGCTTTAAATATATTTCAGTTTACATCTTCTGAGTGACTTTCAATATTTAATGTCTGATGCATCTTAGGATAGTACCCATTAAGTTTTGTTCATGCGCAGGCAAGTTTGTCAGTATAGTAAAGTAGTTAAAAAAAAGACTTAGAATGGGTAGAATTCGTGTCATAAATTGCGAATGACTTCTGATAATCTTCAAGATTTTTACAATTTTCTTATACAAATCAGTTTTACAGGGTAAGAGCTGCCATCCTGCCTTGGCTCATTTCACAGCCCAGCCCTGTCTAAGTTATACTACCAACCCCCAGGATGCCACCCACAACAGTCTGCTAACACCCAGTGTTACGATCCTGGCCTGAGACCACTAATTAGTTTAGCGGTTATCGTAACAACAGTACAGCAGGTGCTAGGAATTATCAAAGTATGTACAAGGCGAAATGAGATCTTTAAAGGTTTTTCCAGATTTTATTTAAGAATATACTAAGATATTTCAGGAAACTTAGTAAAATAAAATAATCTCATAACTTCCTTACTCTTAGGAGGGTGTACACACTATAGTTCTTTACTTTCACTCTAATATAAGCACCACAAGTTACATTTGTCTGTACAGTCTTAATATTATACGTAAAGAGGATATATAAAACACTTCCTCTGAATTACAACACTTCACAATGTCGATAACGTCAATGTCAATAACGAGTTAGAATTTATCACTAGACTTAAGCAGAGAATCACTACACTGAAGGTCACTATCACTACACTGAAGGTCCTATCATGAAGTCACTATCACACATGAAGGTCACTATACTACACTGAAGGTCACTATCACAGTTTCCATACGAGTCACAACTCGCTAGTGATCCATAGTTCCGAAGTCTATTCTGTAGATAGAACTTGAGGAAATAAGAGCCTCTGAAGATATGCTCACCATCCCAAAGGTGAGAGAACTGAAGAGTCTCTGAGAGCCTCTGAGGGTATGCTCACCACACCAGGGGTGAGAGAACTGAAGAGTCTCTGAGAGCCTCTGAGGGTATGCTCACCACACTAGGGGTGAGAGAGAACTGAAGAGTCTCGGAGAGCCTGAATTGCTCACCAGACCAAGGGTGAGAGCAAACTCAGTATCAGAGCTATTAAGGTAATGCTCACCGGGCCAGGGGTGAGAGAGAACTCAGCTTCGGAGAGCCTCAGAGGGTAAGCTCACCATACCAAAGGTGAGAGAACTGAAGAGCCTCTGAGGGTATGCTCACCACACCAGGGGTGAGAGAACTGAAGAGTCTCTGAGGGAATGCTCACTACACCAGGGGTGAGAGAGAACTCAGTTTCGGAGAACCTCAGAGGGTATGCTCACCATACCAAGGGTGAGAGAACTAACCTGAGTAGATCACCTAGGTTTGACCTCTACTCGGTATAGAAGGGGGAGGGGACAAACGAGCTGCTCAGTACTTCACCCCTTACCTCTTTAAGTCTCCTACCTAAACACATACATAACTAATATAACATACATAACTAATATTGAGTCAAATAATATTAAGAGAAAAACCTCGTTTTTTCATTAAACTATGACAGGGCGTAACACCCAGGTACCTACTTGCTGCTAGGTGAACAGGGGCAGCAGGTTGAAGGAAACATGTCCAACATTTCCACCCATGCCGGGGATCGAACAACGGACACTCAGTATGTTAGCTGAGTGCTCTGGCACAAGTCCCAGTTAGTCATTTTTTTAATAAATTTTGATATTTACATTTAAGAATTAATGAATGTTTCTTCTAATCGACTTCAAATTATTAATGTTAATGAATTCTGGAAATTTGAAATTTTACTGAAATCATTAAAATTCTGGAGAATACCTTGACTGATCGGCTTCAAACTTTCACCGCTAGTGATCTGTATTTATAGAAACTTTGGGCTGTGTAAATTTCGATATGTCAATCTTAATAAATACATAGTTTCATATGGAATAACTAGGGAATGCCTTTTCTGATCCGCTTCAAACCCTAACACTGGAGTATCTAAGTGTATTGATTTTGTGGGTGAAAATTAGACATTTTAAAAAATTCAATCAAATTAAAATTCCCCAAAATAATGTAAAACAAATATTTTTTTTTCTTATAAGATTGTGGAGAATCTGAAATAAAATATAAATGAGAAAAGTCGACCGAAAAAAATTGCTTAAATTTTATTTAGGACTGACTTTTCTACTTTTAGAATATAGGAGTATCCCAGACAACAAGGGAGCTTCTCAGTTTAGCTTTTAAACTGGTATTTCTTAGGGATCTTTAGTGTTTTTAGAGTTTATTAGTTGTTTCATACTGCTTCTTAGTGTTTCTTAGTGTTTCTTAGTGTTTTTTTGTGTTTCATACTGCTTCTTAGTGTTTCTTATTGTTTCTGTGTTTCTTAGTGTTTCTTAGTGCTTCTTAGTGTTTCATACTGCTCCTTAGTGTTTCTTAGTATTTCATACTGCTTCTTAGTGTTTCTTAGTGCTTCTTAGTGTTTCTTAGTGCTTCTAAGTGTTTCTTAGTGCTTCTTAGTGTTTCTTAGTGCTTCTTAGTGTTCCCTGGTGCTTCTAAGTGTTCCTTAGTGCTTCTAAGTGTTTCTTAGTGCTTCTTAGTGTTCCTTAGTGCTTCTAAGTGCTTCTTAGTGCTTCTTGGTGTTTCATACTGCTTCTTAGTGTTTCTTAGTATTTCATACTGCTTCTTAGTGTTTCTTAGTGCTTCTTAGTGTTCCGTAGTGCTTCTAAGTGTTTCTTAAAGTTTTTAAGGGTTTCTTAGTGCTTCTTAGTGTTTCTTAGTGTTTCTTAGTGTTTCTTAGTGCTTCTTAGTGTTTCTTAGTGCTTCTTAGTGTTTCTTAGTGCTTCTAAGTGTTTCTTAGTACTTCTTAGTGTTTCTTAGTGTTTCTTAGTGTTTCTTAGTGCTTCTTAGTGTTTCTTAGTGCTTCTTAGTGTGCTTTAGTGGAAACTTTGAATTAGATTTAGGGCGGTGCACCTCCTAACTTGCCATTTTTATTAAATTGTGATTTTCATTTTCACATGATGACTCAGGAAGCCTCGTCTGATTCACTTCAGATCTCCATTGCTGATACTCGATCGTATTTCAAATTTATGCTGCAATCTACCGGCACCACCATCACCATCATCACCACCATCACCATCACCACCATCACCACCACTACCATCACCACCATCATCAGTATCACCACCATAACCATCACCACAGCCACCATCACCACCACCACCATCACCACCACCACCACAACAACAACAGCCACTATCACCACCACCACCACCACAGCCACCATCACCACCACCATCAACATCACCATCACAGCCACCATCACCATATCCACCATCACCATCACCACCATCACCACCACCACCACCACCATCACCACATCCACCAGCACCACAGCCACCATCACCACACCATCACCAATCCACAGCCACCATTACCACCACCACAGCTACCATCACCACCACCACCATCACCACCACCACCATCACCATCACCACCACTTCCGTCACCATCACCACCACTACTACCACCATCATCACTACCGCCGCCACCACCACCTCCGTTACCACTACCAATACCACCACCACTAATACAACCAGAATCAGTAACACCACTACCACTAATACCACTACCACCACCACTACCAATTCCACCAGCAACAGCAACAACCACTGCCACCACCATCATCACCACTACCACAACCACCACCAACACCACCACTACCACAACAAACAGCACCACGACCATGACCATCAGAACCACCACCACCATCGCAGGCATCAATAACACCACCACCACTACCACCATCACCACCACCATTGCCACCACCACTGCCACCACCACCACCAACACCAACATCACCACCACCACCATCAGAACCACCATCGCCGCCACCACCGCCACCACTACCACCGCCACCACCACCATCACCGACACCATCACCACCACCAACAACAATACCACCACTTCCACCACCATCCCCCCACCGACACCACCACCACCATCATCCCCCCACCACCACCATCACTACCACCATCCCGCCACCGACACCACCATCATCATCATCCCCCCACCACCACCACCATCAACACAAACACCAACAACAACAGTACCACCACTACCACCATCACCACCATCATCCCCCCACCGACACCACCACCACCATCATCCCCCTCACCACCACCACCACCATCAACACAAGTACCAGCTCCAGGAGCAACACATTTTATGAGTTATACTATCATCAACACCTCTTTTGAATCCCTGGTAATGGCTGTTATAACTTTGCCTAGAGGACACTTCTCGGGCTGTGTTGAGAGCGTGGAGCTTCCTGGCATGATGCACGGTGTTGTTGCTCCCTGCTTGCCAGGGAACAACCCAGGCTACATCTTACCAGGACAGAATTATACGGTGGATTTTAATGGGCACTGTGCCCGGGGTCTACCAGAAAGTTCTTGGTCCCATAATTTTCAGATTGGTCCTTACTGAGAAGAGTAATCTGTTAAAGATACTTTCGTTTAGTTTAATCTATATACAGTGGTACCCCGGTTTACGATGGTCCCCAAACTCACCCTTTTATGTAAGTTTATTTTTTAAATGCTTTTGTAAGTGTAATTTTGGGGGTCTAAAAGGACTAGTCTATTTTACAACATTTCTTAAGGAGATAAATTCGTTTGTAATGGCACTTGAACAGCATTCTGGAATGAAAAATTGTCAAACCGGGGTACACTGTAAATATATATATTATATATATATATATATATATATATATATATATATATATATATATATATATATATATATATATATATATATAGTAGAACCTCTGGTCACGACCATAATTCGTTCCACAACTCTGGTCACGACCCGAACCTAATTTCCCCATTGGATTGTATGTAAATACGATTAATCCGTTCCAGACCCCCTACGAACAGTATCTGATGTTTTTTTAAGATTTTTAAGCACAAACATAGTTAATTATACATTGAATGCACAGTGTAATAGTAAGCTAAATGTAAAAACCTTGAATAACACTGAGAAAACCTTGAATAACAGAGAAAACAAACATTCCTAAGAGTTTCAAGGTTCATTTAATGGCTGAGCAGTGAATTCCGTTATTTATCTTCCAATTTCTTTCGTTTTTGGTGTACGTTAAGAAGCATCTTTCCATAATACGTTGCCCAAGTTTCATTAAGATAACCCAACAAACAACTGAAAAAAAATATTTACCATTTGTATTAAATCAATAACAACACTGCGACTAGCCGAGGATTCGAACCCATGTAGTTTTGTCATTGACTCGTGGTGAGGGAAAATCACATGATGCCTTAACCCACTGGACCACACAATCCTACAAAAACCAAGCACCCAGCCAAGCTAGGTGTGTTAAGAGGCACCCTAGGTGTGTGAGAGGCACCCACACCTCCGAATGTCCTCAGACCAAGAGTAACACACCTAGCTTGGCTATACCTCCCAGTCGCACTGGGAGGGTTGCCTGCTCTCATTGCCGATCCTCTAGTGACAGATTCAGTGCCTTCTTAAAGGTTGATCTCAGGTGTGCGTCATACTCGTCAAGTGTTGGGTTGTCAAAAGAGGGTGCGCACCTCAAGAAGTGAGTCTTGGCATAGTAAGACACTTTGTGAGGAGATACAGGCCATCATGGGCATCAAGATCACTTATTCTCTCCTGACTGTACCCTATATATATCTCCATGTTGCTCATTTTCCAGGTAGATCTGTCTGTGACTCGATAAAGCCCACTGCGTGGGCGAAACGTTGTCAATAAAGGATCACATTATACTGCCTATGTGTTTATTTTTCCAAGGTTTTCTTAAGAGAGGAGTTACCATTGGAATTGACATCTGCCTGTGGAGGCTGTGGTTTCCTCTCTGCTGGGGACCTATGTGATCCTGCACACCCATTGTGTGCTCGAAACTCTCCACACACCTGACATGTGCCTCTTCCTTCATTGTTGGCTGCACTATTTCCCTGGCTTTGTGGCTGGCTCGCTGCTTCATCTGTCATATATATATATAAATATATATATATATATATATATATATATATATATATATATATATATATATATATATATATATATATATGTCGTGCCGATTAGGTAAAACGTGCGATTTTGGCTTAAATAGCAACGCTCACCTTGCCATATAAGACAAGTGAAAATTTGTATATGCAATATTTTCGCCAAAATCATTCTGAACATAACGAAAAAATATATTTCATTGTGTTTGTTTATTATTAAATTAATGTTAACGTATCTAAAATATATTTAGTTGGGTTAGGCTAAATTAAATTGCGCTTGTTGTAATAAGGTTAGGTAGGTTTTCAAAGTTTCTCTTGGTACAAAATTATAAATTCTTACATTAACATAAATGAAAAAAATATATCTTTAAACGTATAAGAGAAAATTTTAGAAAGGACTTAATTTTAGATGAGTTCTTGCTAATTGACCAGTTTTACCTAATCGGCACGACATATATATATATATATATATATATATATATATATATATATATATATATATATATATATATATATATATATATATATATATATATATATATATATATATATATATGTATATACGTACATCTTTCTTCTTTCAACAAATCGGTCGTTTCCCACCGAGGCGGGTGGCCCAAAGAGAAAAACAAAAGTTTATCTTTTTAACTTTAGTAATGTATACAGGAGAAGGGGTTACTAGCCCCTTGCTCCCGGCATTTTAGTCGCCTCTTACGACACGCATGGCTTACGGAGGAAGAATTCTGTTCCACTTCCCCATGGAGATAAGAGGAAATAAGAACAAGAACTAGTAAAAAAATAGAAGAAAACCCAGAGGGGTGTGTATATATATGCTTGTACATGAATGTGTAGTGTGACCTAAGTGTAAGTAGAAGTAACAAGATATACCTGAAATCTTGCATGTTTATGAGACAGAAAAAAGACATCAGCAATCCTACCATCATGTAAAACAATTACAGGCTTTCGTTTTACACTCACTTGGTAGGACGGTAGTACCTCCCTGGGTGGTTGCTGTCTACTAACCTACTACCTATGATATATATATATATATATATATATATATATATATATATATATATATATATATATATATATATATATATAGAGGAACTCGGCCAAGCGACCACAAATCAATTACCTTTGGCATTGAATGGAAGTTTCATAGTAGGAATAACTCAGTAACGGTCCCAGATTTTCGCTTAGCAGATTACAATGGACTTAGAGAACACTTATCATCTGTGGACTGGGGTAATGAAGAGAGCTATCAATATGACAGTTTTCTGAACACTATACATGCTGCCCAAAGAACATTTATCCCATATAAAGAAATTAGATCGAATAGAAATGACCCAAAATGGATGAATAATAGGCTCAAATATCTTTTAGGGCAGAAGAAAGGAATTTATAGGCGTATCAAAAGAGGTGAGGGTCATCTTACGAATCAGTATATTGACATTAAGAGGGACGTTAAAAAGGGGATAAGAAAAGCTAAGCGGGACTACGAAATTAAAGTTGCTAGGGATTCGAAAACTAACCCAAAAGTTTTTCCAGGTGTATAGAACAAAAGTTAGAGATAAGATAGGTCCCCTTAAAAATAATTATGGGTATCTTACTGACAAAGAGAATGAAATGTGCTCTATTTTTAATAATTATTTTCTCTCGGTTTTCACTCAGGAAGACACTAATAATATCCCAAGAATTAGGTATTTTAGTGGGCCTGAAGAAGATAAATTATGTAGTATCACAGTCACTAGCGAAATGGTTATCAAACAGATAGACCGTTTGAAGCAAAATAAATCGCCAGGCCCTGATGAGCTTTTTCAAGGGTTCTTAAGGAATGCAAAATTGAACTCTGTGAACCCTTAACTAACATTTTTAACCTATCTCTTCAAACAGGTGTAGTGTCTGATACGTGGAAGATGGCTAATGTAATTCCTATTTTTAAAGCAGGGGACAAGTTGTTACCATCAAATTACCGCCCAATAAGTCTAACTTCAATTGTAGGCAAATTATTAGAGTCGATTATAGCTGATAACATAAGAAGCCATCTCGATAGGCATAATTTGATTAATGATACTCAACATGGATTCACCAGGGGCCGTTCCTGCCTAACTAATTTATTAACTTTTTCAGTAAGGCTTTTGAGGCAGTTGATCATGATAAAGAATTCGATATTGTTTATTTGGATTTTAGTAAGGCTTTTGATAGAGTACCACATCAGAGACTGTTAAAGAAAGTGGCTGCTCACGGCATTGGAGGAAAAGTGTTTTCATGGATCGAGTCATGGCTCACCAATAGGAAGCAGAGGGTGTGCATTAATGGGGTTAAATCTGAGTGGGGATCTGTAACAAGTGGCGTTCCACAGGGATCCGTTTTAGGCCCGTTGTTGTTTATAATATATATAAATGACCTTGACGAGGAATTACTAGTGATATGAGCAAATTCGCTGATGACACGAAGATAGGTAGGATAATCGATTCAGACGTAGATGTCACGGAACTTCAGGAGGATTTAGACAAACTCAATTCCTGGTCAGAAAAGTGGCAGATGCAGTTCAATGTAGATAAATGCAAGGTTCTGAAGCTCGGGAGTGTCCATAACCCAAGTACTTATAAGTTAAATAACGTAGAACTTAGCCATACAGATTGCGAGAAGGACTTGGGGGTGATGGTAAGCAGCAACCTTAAACCAAGACAGCAATGCCTAAGCGTACGTAATAAGGCAAATAGATTACTGGGATTTATATCAAGAAGTGTTAGCAACAGAAGTCCAGAGGTTATATTACAGCTTTATACATCATTAGTAAGGCCTCACCTAGATTACGCAGCTCAGTTTTGGTCTCCATATTACAGAATGGACATAAATTCGTTAGAAAACATTCAGCGTAGAATGACTAAATTAATACATAGCATTAGAAATCTTCCTTACGAAGAAAGATTGAGGACCCTAGAATTGCATTCACTTGTGAGACGTAGAATGAGGGGAGACATGATCGAGGTATACAAGTGGAAAATGGGTATTAACAAAGGGGATATAAATAAGGTCTTGAGGATATCTCTCCAAGAAGAACCCGCAATAATGGATTCAAGTTAGATAAGTTTAGATTTAGAAAGGATATAGGAAAGTATTGGTTTGGAAATAGGGTAGTTGATGAGTGGAACAGTCTGCCTAGTAGGGTTATTGAAGCTAGGACCTTGGGTAGTTTCAAATTTAGGTTGGATAAATTCATGAGTGAGAGGGGTTGGATTTGAGTGGGACTCGCGCATGAGTGGGTAGAATTGTCAAAGCTTATTTCTTGGGTAGCATTGAAAATTTGGTTGAGCAAATATTCTGTTAGTGGGACGGATTGTGAAGGACCTGCCTAGTATGGGCCAACAGGCCTGCTGCAGTGCTCCTCCTTTCTTATGTTCTTATGTTCTTATATATATATATATATATATATATATATATATGTCGTGCCTAATAGGTAAAACTGGTCAATTAGCAAGAATTCATTTAAAATTAAGTCTTTTCTAAAATTTTCTCTTACACGTTTAAATATATATTTTTTTCATTATTGTTATTGTAAATATTTATAATTTTGCACCAAAAGAATCTTAGAAAACTTACCTAACCTTAGCACCCAGGGCATACGATATAGAGAGCACACAGTGCATACGATATAGAGAACACCCAGGGCATACGATTTAGAGAGCACCCAGGGCATACGATATAGAGAGCACCCAGGGCATACGAAATAGAGAGCACCCAGGGCATACGATATAGAGAGCACCCAGGGCATACGATATAGAGAGAACCTATGACATACGATATAGAGAGAACCTATGACATACGATATAGAGAGCACCTATGACATACGATATAGAGAGAACCTATGACATACGATATAGAGAGAACCTATGACATACGATATAGAGAGAACCTATGACATAAGAACATAAGAACATAAGAAAGGAGGAACACTGCAGCAGGCCTGTTGGCCCATACTAGGCAGGTCCTTCACAATCCGTCCCACTAACAGAATATTTGCTCAACCCAATTTTCAATGCTACCCAAGAAATAAGCTTTGACAATTCTACCCGCTCATGCGCGAGTCCCACTCAAATCCAACCCCTCTCACTCATGAATTTATCCAACCTAAATTTGAAACTACCCAAGGTCCTAGCTTCAATAACCCTACTAGGCAGACTGTTCCACTCATCAACTACCCTATTTCCAAACCAATACTTTCCTATATCCTTTCTAAATCTAAACTTATCTAACTTGAATCCATTATTGCGGGTTCTCTCTTGGAGAGATATCCTCAAGACCTTATTTATATCCCCTTTGTTAATACCCATTTTCCACTTGTATACCTCGATCATGTCTCCCCTCATTCTACGTCTTACAAGTGAATGTAATTTTAGGTCTTCAATCTTTCTTCGTAAGGAAGATTTCTAATGCTATGTATTAATTTAGTCATTCTACGCTGAATGTTTTCTAACAATTTATGTCCATTCTGTAATATGGAGACCAGAACTGAGCTGCGTAATCTAGGTGAGGCCTTACTAATGATGTATAAAGCTGTAATATAACCTCTGGACTTCTGTTGCTAACACTTCTTGATATAAATCCCAGTAATCTATTTGCCTTATTACGTACGCTTAGGCATTGCTGTCTTGGTTTAAGGTTGCTGCTTACCATCACCCCAAGTCCTTCTCGCAATCTGTATGGCTAAGTTCTACGTTATTTAACTTATAAGTGCTTGGGTTATGGACACTCCCGAGCTTCAGAACCTTGCATTTATCTACATTGAACTGCATCTGCCACTTTTCTGACCACGAATTAAGTTTGTCTAAATCTTCCTGAAGTTCTATGACCTCTATGTTTGAATCAATTATCCTACCTATCTTCGTGTCGTCGGCGAATTTGCTCATATCACTAGTAATTCCCTCATCAAGGTCATTGATATATATTATAAATAACAATGGGCCTAAGACTGATCCCTGTGGAACACCACTTGTTACAAGTCCCCATTCGGATTTAACCCCATTTATGCACACTCTCTGCTTCCTATTGGTGAGCCATGACTCGATCCATGACAGCACTTTTCCCCCAATGCCATGAGCTGCCACTTTCTTTAACAGTCTCTGGTGCGGTACTCTATCAAAAGCCTTACTAAAGTCTAAATAAACAATATCGAATTCTTTATCGTGATCAACAGCCTCAAAAGCTTTACTGAAGAAGGTTAATAAATTAGATAGGCAGGAACGGCCCCTCGTGAATCCATGCTGGGTATCATTAATCAAATTATGGTTATCTAGATGGCTTCTAATAATATCAGCTATAATTGACGATATAGAGAGAACCTATGACATACGATATAGAGAGAACCTATGATATACGATACAGAGAGAACCTATGACATACGATACAGAGAGAACCTATGACATACGATATAGAGAGAACCTATGATATACGATATAGAGAGAACCTATGACATACGATATAGAGAGAACCTATGACATACGATATAGAGAGAACCTATGACATACGATGTAGAGAGTACCTATGATATACGATATAGAGAGAACCTAGGGCATACGATAGAGCACCCAGAGCATACGATAAAGCACCCAGGGCATACGATAGAGCACCCAGGGCAAACGATAGAGCACCAAGAGCATTCGATAGAGCACCTAGGGCATACGATAGAGCACCCAGGGCATACGATAGAGCACCCAGAGCATACGATAGAGCACCCAGGGCATACGATAGAGCACCCAGGGCATACGATAGAGCACCCAGGGCCTACGATAGAGCACCCAGGGCCTACGATAGAGCACCCAGGGCATACGATAGAGCACCCAGGGCATACGATTGAACACCCAGGGCATACGATAGAGTACCCAGGGCATACGATATAGCACCCAGGGCATACGATAGAGCACCCAAGGCATACTATAGAGCACACAGGGCACACGATAGAGCACCCAGGGCATACTAGAGAGCACCCAGGGCACACGATAGAGCACCAAGGCATACGATAGAGCACCCAATGCATACGATAGAGCACCTAGGACATACGATAGAGCACCCAGGGCATACGATAGAGCACCCAGGGCATATGATAGAACCCACAGTGTGAGGAACAGAACCCATAGTGTGCGGAACAGAACCCATAGTGTGAGGAACAGAACCCACAGTGTGAGGAACAGAACCCACAGTGTGAGGAACAGAACCCACAGTGTGCGTAACAGAACCCATAGTGTGAGGAACAGAACCCACAGTGTGAGGAACAACCCAAAGTGTGCGGAACAGAGACCCACTGTGTAACAGAGATGCGCAGAGTACGAAACAGAAACCCACAGTGTGAAACAGAGACCTAATGTGTGTGAAGCAGAGACCTACAATGTAACAGTGACGCAAAACGTGTGTAACAGAAACCCCGTCGTGTGTGAAACAGAAATCCATAGAGTGCTTAATAGAGACCAGCAATATAACAGGACCCTTAGAGTGTAGAACAGATGCCCACATTGTGTTAAACATATACCTATAGTGTGAGGAGCAGAGACACCATACTATGTGGGACAGAGACCCACACTATGTTGGACAGAGACCCACACTATGTTGGACAGAGACCCACACTATGTTGGACAGAGACCCACACTATGTTGGACAGAGACCCACTGTGTGGAACAGATATTCACAATGTGGGGAACAGAAACCCTGAAGACCAAAAGTATGTTGGAGAGAAAGCCACAGTATGTGCGACATAGACGAAAGTATGTGACAGACTCAGTGTCTGGTTACCTGAGGCCTATCATTCCTAGCAACAGTCTAGGTTCAAAACAATACACACAATTCTTACCAATTTCTTCCCCTTGAATATCCTACAGTTTAGATGTTACTCTGAACATTATCAATTAAATTACCATCACACCTGGACCTGACTTAGCAGTGGTGGACCTGACTTTGAGTGGTGGACCTGACTTAACTCAGTGAAGACGTGTCTTGTGTGCTCTCTGTCAATCTGAAGAAGATGTCCTCTCTTGAGCTACTCTACCAGCAGCTGAAGGAAGAACTGAGGGTAGCTAAGCTTGAGATACAGCGACTGACTGAGGAAAACAAGAGGATTCGTAGTAATCCTCCTGTTGAGAATCCTCAAGCCAGGAAAGGAACCTGGACAGTGGCTAAAACGCATGGGACAAAGTTAAGGCTCAAGAGGACGGGTGGAGAGGTAGAAACAACGAAGACCCAGGAGAATGTTGTGGAAACATCGAACCCATTCTCCGTGCTACCCGATGAATGTGAGTCGACTTCTGGGAGCGTCACGACGAAAGACACAAAGGAAGGTAAAAACATTGTTGTTGTTGGGGACAGTCAGGTTAGGTACATGGATAGGGCTTTCTGTTTGATTGATAGGAGTAGGAGACAGAGGGTTTGCTTTCCTGGGGCTGGGATGGAGGATATTGTTAGCCGTCTGGACGACATCATGAGAGGTAATGGGAGCAATCCTATTATCTGTCTCAGTGCTGGAGGCAACGATGTTGGCAGACGTAGGAGTGAGGACCTGACTAGCAGGTATAGGTCAGCAATAGACATAATTAGGAAGAAGGGTGGGAACCCTGTCATATGTGGTATTTTGCCAAGGAGAGGAGTTGGAAATGAATGGCTGTCCAGGGCAATTGGTGTCAATTGCTGGCTGGACAAATACTGTAAGGTAAATTCAGTAACATTCATTGACAACTGGGACCTCTTCTATGGCAGAAATGACATGTATGCCAGGGATGGGGTTCACTTATCCAGGTCTGGGGTGGGGGCACTGGCAACTGCAGTGGAGGGAGCTGTTAGGGCTTTAAACTAGAAATAGTTAGTGGTATGGGTTTTGGGGGGAAAACAGAGAAGTCCCAGTGTAGTAATATTATAAGTTGTAGGAGAACTAGTAATAGGCAGAATAAGGTGGATAGTGGAAAGCTAGTGACACTAGATGACAAGGACAGTAATAGGTATAGTGGAAAACAGAGATGAGCAGGAAGGGTAAAGAGAAAGGAGGGTCTCTAAATATATATTACACCAATAGTCGTAGTGCTAGGAATAAGATGGACGAGTTGAGATTAGTTGCAAGTACGGGTAATATTGATGTTTTTGCAATAACTGAGACATGGTTTAATATGAAAAATCGGACTTGCCTGCCGAATGTCACATTCAGGGTTTTAAATTGTTCCAAGTAGACAGAAGTATCGGGAAAGGGGTGGGGTGGCACTCTATGTCCGTGATCATTTAAATTGTTGCATAAAAACGGGTATAAAGTCTGAATTAACACATACAGAGTCTGTCTGGATAGAATTTTCAGAGGGGTGTGAAAATTGATTTTAGGCGTGATTTACCGTCCTCCAAACTTAGATAGGGAACAAGGGAGACTACTTTGGGAGGAAATTGTTAAGGCCACAAGACACGATAACGTAGTAATTCTAGGGACTTTAACTTTAGTCAGATTGATTGGAATTTCATGACAGGGAATTTAGAATCTAACGACTTTTAGAAGTAGTTCAGGATTGCTTTTTGAAGCAGTTTGTAACAGAACCTACAAGGGAAATAACCTACTTGACTTGGTTCTGGCAAGCAAGGAAACCCTTGTTAATAATTTAGAAATTACAGAGGAACTCGGCTCAAGCGACCACAAGTCAATTACCTTTAGCATTGAATGGATGTATGATAGTAGGGATAATTCAGTAATGGTCCCAGATTTTCGCTTAGCAGATTATAATGGACTTAGAGAACACTTATCAACTGTGGACTGGGGTGAAGAAGAGAGGTATCAATATGACAGTTTTCTTAACACTATACAGGCTGCCCAAAGAACATTTATCCCGTATAAAGAAATTAGATCAAGTAGAAATGACCCAAAATGGATGAATAATAGGCTCAAATATCTTTTAGGGCAGAAGAAAGGAATTTATAGGCCATAAAAGAGGTGAGGGTCATCTTATAAATCAGTATACTGACATTAAGAGGGACGTTAAAAAGGGAATAAGAAAATCTAAACGGGACTATGAAATTAAAGTTGCTAGGGATTCAAAAACTAACCCAAAAGTTTTTCCAGGTTTATAGAACAAAAGTTAGGGATAAGATAGGTCCCCTTAAAAATAACTTTGGGCATCTTACTGACAAGGAGAATGATATGTGCTCTATTTTTAATAATTATTTTCTCTCGGTTTTCACACAGGAAGACATTAATAATATCCCAGTAATTAATTTTTACAGAGGCCCAGAAGAAGATAAATTATGTAATATCACAGTCACTAGCGAAATGATTATGAAACAGCTGGACCGACTGAAACAAAATAAATCGCCGGGTCCTGATGAGCTTTTGCAAGGGTTCTTAAGGAATGCAAAATGGAACTCTGTGAACCAATATCTAACATTTTTAATTTATCTCTTCAAACAGGTGTAGTGTCTGATATGTGGAAGATGGCTAATGTAATTCCTATTTTTAAAGCAGGGGACAAGTCACTACCGTCAAACTACCGCCCAATAAGCCTGACCTCAATTGTAGGCAAATTACTAGAGTCAATTATAGCTGATATTATTAGAAGCCATCTAGATAACCATAATTTGATTAATGATACCCAGCATGGATTCACGAGGGGCCGTTCCTGCCTATCTAATTTATTAACCTTCTTCAGTAAAGCTTTTGAGGCTGTTGATCACGATAAAGAATTCGATATTGTTTATTTAGACTTTAGTAAGGCTTTTGATAGAGTACCGCACCAGAGACTGTTAAAGAAAGTGGCAGCTCATGGCATTGGGGGAAAAGTGCTGTCATGGATCGAGTCATGGCTCACCAATAGGAAGCAGAGAGTGTGCATAAATGGGGTTAAATCCGAATGGGGACTTGTAACAAGTGGTGTTCCACAGGGATCAGTCTTAGGCCCATTGTTATTTATAATATATATCAATGACCTTGATGAGGGAATTACTAGTGATATGAGCAAATTCGCCGACGACACGAAGATAGGTAGGATAATTGATTCAAACATAGATGTCATAGAACTTCAGGAAGATTTAGACAAACTTAATTCGTGGTCAGAAAAGTGGCAGATGCAGTTCAATGTAGATAAATGCAAGGTTCTGAAGCTCGGGAGTGTCCATAACCCAAGCACTTATAAGTTAAATAACGTAGAACTTAGCCATACAGATTGCGAGAAGGACTTGGGGTGATGGTAAGCAGCAACCTTAAACCAAGACAGCAATGCCTAAGCGTACGTAATAAGGCAAATAGATTACTGGGATTTATATCAAGAAGTGTTAGCAACAGAAGTCCAGAGGTTATATTACAGCTTTATACATCATTAGTAAGGCCTCACCTAGATTACGCAGCTCAGTTCTGGTCTCCATATTACAGAATGGACATAAATTCGTTAGAAAACATTCAGCGTAGAATGACTAAATTAATACATAGCATTAGAAATCTTCCTTACGAAGAAAGATTGAAGACCCTAAAATTACATTCACTTGTAAGACGTAGAATGAGGGGAGACATGATCGAGGTATACAAGTGGAAAATGGGTATTAACAAAGGGGATATAAATAAGGTCTTGAGGATATCTCTCCAAGAGAGAACCCGCAATAATGGATTCAAGTTAGATAAGTTTAGATTTAGAAAGGATATAGGAAAGTATTGGTTTGGAAATAGGGTAGTTGATGAGTGGAACAGTCTGCCTAGTAGGGTTATTGAAGCTAGGACCTTGGGTAGTTTCAAATTTAGGTTGGATAAATTCATGAGTGAGAGGGGTTGGATTTGAGTGGGACTCGCGCATGAGTGGGTAGAATTGTCAAAGCTTATTTCTTGGGTAGCTTTGAAAATTGGGTTGAGCAAATATTCTGTTAGTGGGACGGATTGTGAAGGACCTGCCTAGTATGGGCCAACAGGCCTGCTGCAGTGTTCCTCCTTTCTTATGTTCTTATGTTGACGAGGGAATTACTAGTGATATGAGCAAATTCGCCGACGACACGAAGATAGGTAGGATAATTGATTCAAACATAGATGTCATAGAACTTCAGGAAGATTTAGACAAACTTAATTCGTGGTCAGAAAAGTGGCAGATGCAGTTCAATGTAGATAAATGCAAGGTTCTGAAGCTCGGGAGTGTCCATTTTTTTTTTTTTTTTTTTTTTTTTTTTTTTTTTTTTTTTTTTTTTTTTTTTTTTTTTTTTTTTTTTTTTTTTTTTTTTTTTTTTTTTTTTTTTTTTTTTTTTTTTTTTTTTTTTTTTTTTTTTTTTTTTTTTTTTTTTTTTTTTTTTTTTTTTTTTTTTTTTTTTTTTTTTTTTTTTTTTTTTTTTTTTTTCTTATGTTTACATAGAACACAATTTAATCTAATGTGTAAGGCATTAGTATTTACAATAAATGTAGTGTTTCAAATTTAACTATGTATAAGGCAGAGAAATGCATATTTCCAATATTCCATTTAAAGTACATCTAAAACTTTGTATATGTGAAACAGGTAAGGCCCATGAAATTTAAGTTAGTTATGCCTGGACCTTCATGACAAGCAATATCAACTGCTTCTAAGACGGCAGGTTACGTCTAAATTCAACTATCACAGCAAAAGAAGAGCGTCACCAAGACTCAGCAGTATCCACAATAGTTCACAAGAAAAACAATAATTCTTAAGATCTTTAAGGAGACCATCAGTTCTCAACGCACGTATAATATAATCCAACCACCAGATAAGGCTGAGACAGGGGAGGGTTGGAAAGGGGTTGCTACTACAGTGTATATGATATACACACACAAAAAAATAATTTTCGGTTAGAGCCCTCTGGGTCTTTAGCATAATATGCGGGATTAAAGTTAAGATATGGAAACACCATATAATATTTTTTTTTTTTTATTAACACAAGGTAGGGTGAACCGAAAAAGAAGAAACATTTTCATCATCATTCACTCCATCACTGTCCAGCCAGAGGCGTGCTGACACTACAGTTAAAAATAATAAGAACATAAGAACATAAGAAAGGAGGAACACTGCAGCAGGCCTGTTGGCCCATACTAGGCAGGTCCTTCACAATCCGTCCCACTAACAGAATATTTGCTCAACCCAATTTTCAATGCTACCCAAGAAATAAGCTTTGACAATTCTACCCACTCATGCGCGAGTCCCACTCAAATTCAACCCCTCTCACTCATGAATTTATCCAACCTAAATTTGAAACTACCCAAGGTCCTAGCTTCAATAACCCTACTAGGCAGACTGTTCCACTCATCAACTACCCTATTTCCAAACCAATACTTTCCTATATCCTTTCTAAATCTAAACTTATCTAACTTGAATCCATTATTGCGGGTTCTCTCTTGGAGAGATATCCTCAAGACCTTATTTATATCCCCTTTGTTAATACCCATTTTCCACTTGTATACCTCGATCATGTCTCCCTCATTCTACGTCTTACAAGTGAATGTAATTTTAGGGTCTTCAATCTTTCTTCGTAAGGAAGATTTCTAATGCTATGTATTAATTTAGTCATTCTACGCTGAATGTTTTCTAACGAATTTATGTCCATTCTGTAATATGGAGACCAGAACTGAGCTGCGTAATCTAGGTGAGGCCTTACTAATGATGTATAAAGCTGTAATATAACCTCTGGACTTCTGTTGCTAACACTTCTTGATATAAATCCCAGTAATCTATTTGCCTTAGCGCTTAGCATTGCTTATTTCTTGGCATTGAAAATTAGGTTGAACAAATATTATGTTAGTGGATGAGTAGACTTGCCTAGTATGGCCAACAGGCTGGCAGTTTCCTCCTTTCTATGTTCTTATGTCTTGGTTTAAGGTTGCTGCTTACCATCACCCCCAAGTCCTTCTCGCAATCTGTATGGCTAAGTTCTACGTTATTTAACTTATAAGTGCTTGGGTTATGGACACTCCCGAGCTTCAGAACCGCATTTATCTACTTGAACTCATCTGCCACTTTCTGACCACGAATAGTTTGTCTAAATCTTCGAAGTTCATGACATCTATGTTTGAATAATTACCAATCTTCGTGTCGTCGGATTGTCAATCACTAGTATTCATAAGGTCTGTATATATTATAATATGGCCTAGATATCTGTACACCACTTGTACAAGTCCCATTCGATTTAACCATTTATGTTAAGTAAAAGGACACAAATGCAACTAATGTGACATTTTATTGTGGCAACGTTTCGCTCTCGAGCTTGCCGTTACAGCGATATATGGACACGTTGCATATATACATCAAGTGAGTGAAAACTAGTGGTGTTAGGTAGTAGTGATAAGTAGTATTAGTAGTAGTAGTAGTAGTAGAAGTAATACAATAAGGTAGAACAATCAGTGGTGACCTGTTCTTAGCTCACAGTGGTGACCTGTTCTTAGCTCAGTGAAGACGTGTCTAGTGTACTCCCTGTGGACTGAATCAAGATGCCCCCTATTGAGCAACTTTACCAGCAGCTTAAGGAGGAATTGAGGGTAGCGAAGCTTGAGATACGGCGATTGACGGAGGAAAACAAGAGGATTCGTAGTAGTCCTCCTGTTGTGAGTCCTCAGGTCAAGAAGGTAACCTGGGCAGTGGCCGGACAGCATGGGACGAAGTTGAAGATCAAGAAGACGAATGGAGAGGTAGTAACGACGAAGAAGAAAGAGACTGCTGTGGAAACTTCGAACCCTTTTCTGTGCTTCCAGACGAATGTGAGTCGACTACTGGGAACGCACGACGAACTGTACCAAGGAAGGTAAAAACATTGTTGTTGTTGGGGATAGCCAAGTTAGATATATGGATAGGGCCTTCTGCTTGAAAGATAGGAGTAGGAGACAGAGGGTTTGCTTTCCTGGGGCTGGGATGGAAGACATTGTTAGCCGACTTGACAACATCATGCATGGTAATGGGATCAATCCTATTATCTGCCTCAGTGCTGGAGGCAATGATGTATCCAAGCGTAGAAGTGAGGATTTAGTTAGTAGGTATAAGGCAGCAATAGACATCATTAGGAAGAAGGGAGGGAGCCCTGTTATATGTGGCATTTTGCCAAGAAGGGGTGTTGAAATGAATGGCTGTCCAGAGCGATTGGTATAAATTGCTGGCTGGACAAACACTGTAAGGATAATGCAGTCCCATTCATTAACAACTGGGACCACTTCTATGGCCGAAATGACATGTATGCCAGGGATGGGGTTCACTTATCCAGGGCAGGTGTAGAATTTCTCTCTAGCTCAGTTGAGGATGTTGTTAGGGTTTTAAACTAGGATTAGTTAGAGGTATGGGTTTAGGAATGGTAAATAATGAGGGACAAAATATTGATTCAGGCTTTGATATCATAAATCATAACAATAACAGTAATCGAGTGACACAGGGTAATGATAGTAACAGAAATTGTGTAAAACAAAAGCTGAAAAAGGTTCACAAGAAGATACATATCAATGTATTTTATACTAACTGTCGAAGCGCCAGAAATAAAATTAACGAATTACGTTTGGTAGCATGTGCTGGGAACTTTGATGTCATTGCAATAACTGAAACATGGTATAATACCAAGAGTCGGGATATGATTGCTGAGTGTCATATTCAGGGGTTTAAGTTGTTCCATGTAGATAGATATAATGGGAAAGGGGGTGGAGTTGCATTGTATGTACAAGAAAATATAAATTGCTGCATAAAAACAGGCATAAAAATAGATGGATCATTAACAGAATCTGTTTGGGTAGAGTTTCTAGAAGGTCAAGAAAAACTGATTCTAGGTGTAATATACCGACCTCCAGGCTTGGATCACGATAGAGGGAGACTTCTTTGGGACGAAATTGTTAGGGCTTCTAGGCACAATAACGTAGTGTTAGTAGGGGATTTTAACTTTAGTCAAATTGACTGGACTTCTTTGACCGGTAATCTGGAGTCCAGTGACTTTATGGAAGTAGTCCAGGACTGTTTTCTGAAGCAGTGTGTGACGGAGCCTACCAGAGGTAATAATTTGCTCGACCTAGTCTTGTCAAATAAAGAAACTCTTGTAAATAATCTGGAGATCACTGAAGAGCTTGGAGCTAGTGATCACAAATCCATTACTTTTAATATTACATGGGAGTACGAGAATAGGGATAATACGGTAAAAGTTCCTGATTTTCGTTCTGCCGATTATATTGGACTTAGGGAACACCTGTCTAATCTCGACTGGGGTAATCTAGCTAACGATTACGATGGGATCTGCGTTTATGATTTGTTTCTTAATAATGTACAACGTGCACAGAGTATGTTTATTCCCCAGAGAGAATTTAGGTCAAATAATAACGATCCCAAATGGATTAACAGGAGGCTAAAACATTTATTAGGGAGAAAAGAGGAATTTATAGGCGCATCAAAAGAGGAGATGTTAACCTTATTGACCAATATGTTCAGTTGAAAAGAGAAGTAAAAAGGGGATTAGAAAGGCTAAACGTGACTATGAGATTAAGGTTGCTAATGAATCAAAGACTAATCCAAAAGGGTTCTTTCAAGTGTACAGGACGAAGGTGAGGGAAAAGGTAGGACCTCTGAAAATTGGGAATGGACAGCTGACGGATAACGAACTGGAAATGTGTTCTCTATTTAATGACTATTTTTGTCAGTCTTTACACAAGAAGACGTAAATGAGATTCCAGAAATTAACAATTATTCAGTTCCTGAAGAATTCAAATTAACTAATATTACTGTCACGAGGGACATGGTTATCAAACAGATAGATAAACTGAAGCAAAATAAGTCCCGGGACCCGACGAGTTGTTTTCCAGGGTACTTAAAGAATGCAAAATGGAACTTAGTCAGCCATTAACGAATGTGTTTAATACGTCCATCCTAACTGGTGTTGTGCCAGAGATGTGGAAGATAGCTAATGTAGTTCCTATATTCAAATCAGGGGATAAGTCCATTCCATCAAATTACCGTCCAATAAGCCTCACGTCTATAGTAGGCAAATTATTAGAATCAATTATAGCTGATATTATCAGAAGTCACCTTGAAGAACATAATTTGATTAATGAATCTCAGCATGGGTTTACGAGAGGTCGTTCCTGCCTGACAAATTTACTGACGTTTTTCAATAAAACATTTGAGGCAGTAGACAGTGATAAAGAATATGATATAGTTTACTTGGATTTCAGTAAGGCCTTCGATAGAGTACCTCACAAGAGACTCTTAAGAAAGGTGGCAGCTCATGGTATAGGAGGTAAAGTTCTAGCATGGATAGAGGCATGGCTTACCAATAGAAAGCAGAGAGTTTCCATTAATGGGGTCAAATCTGAATGGGGATTTGTCACTAGTGGCGTTCCACAAGGATCAGTTTTGGGCCCATTGTTGTTCATAATTTACATTAATGACCTTGATGAAGGAATTGCAAGTGACATGAGTAAATTTGCTGATGATACAAAAATAGGCCGTATAATTCATTCTGAGGAGGATAACAGTGAACTCCAGGAGGATTTGGATAAATTAATGTCTTGGTCTGAAAAGTGGCAGATGAAGTTCAATGTGGACAAGTGTAAGGTGCTTGTCGTTGGTAATGAAAATATCCCTCGAATTTATAAACTAGGTGAAGTTGAGCTTGATCATACAGAATGTGAAAAAGACTTGGGAGTCATGGTAAGCAGAAATCTAAAGCCAAGACAACAGTGCCTAAGTGTGCGCAATAAGGCTAACAGATTACTAGGATTTATTTCAAGAAGTATAAGCAACAGAAGTCCAAAAGTTATTTTACAGCTCTATACATCACTAGTGAGACCTCATTTGGATTATGCAGCTCAGTTTTGGTCTCCTTACTACAGGATGGATATAGATTCATTGGAGAACATACAAAGAAGAATGACTAAAATGATTTACAGTATAAGAAATCTCCCGTATGAAGATAGACTTAGAGCGTTGAATCTCCACTCTCTGGAGAGACGTAAATGAGGAGATATCATCGAGGTGTACAAGTGGATGATGGGCATAAACAAAGGAGATATTAATAAAATACTGAGGATATCGAACCAAGTAAGAACGAGAAATAACGGATTTAAATTGGATAAATTTAGATTTAGAAAGGACATAGGCAAATACTGGTTTTCGAACAGAGTTGTAGATGCGTGGAACAATCTTCCGAGTACTGTGATAGAGGCTAGGACCTTGGGTGGCTTTAAAAAGAGATTGGACAAATATATGAGTGGGAGGGGCTGGGTTTGATTTGTGTCGTGAGTACGGGAATAAATTTTTAGGTAGTGGTGGTTTTGATAAGGACCTGCCTTGTATGGGCCAGTAGGCCTTCTGCAGTGTTCCTCCATTCTTATGTTCTTATGAGTAAAAGGTGATAAAACAAATACTTGGGTAGTATAACAATAGGTTAGACAAATATTTCTGCTTCCTATTGGTGAGCCATGACTCGATCCATGACAGCACTTTTCCCCCAATGCCATGAGCTGCCACTTTCTTTAACAGTCTCTGGTGCGGTACTCTATCAAAAGCCTTACTAAAGTCTAAATAAACAATATCGAATTCTTTATCGTGATCAACAGCCTCAAAAGCTTTACTGAAGAAGGTTAATAAATTAGATAGGCAGGAACGGCCCCTCGTGAATCCATGCTGGGTATCATTAATCAAATTATGGTTATCTAGATGGCTTCTAATAATGACATAGACAAAGATGTAATCCATATGCAGACGATACTAGAATCTCTATGAGTGTCATCCACTGAGGACAAGGTAAATCTCCAAGCAGATATAAACCAAGTTTTCCAATGGGTAACGGAAAACAATATGATGTTCAATGATGGCAAATTTAATTACTCTGTTATGGAAAACTAGAGGAAATAGTAGCTAGAACAGAGTATACTACAAACTCTAATTATACGAAAGAGCGGAAAAGTAGTGTGAAGGATTTGGGAATGTTAATGTCAGAGGATCTAACCTTCAAGGTTCACAACAGTGTCACTATCACCTCAAATGCAATATGATTGGAATGATAATGAGAACTTTCAGAACTAGGGATGCCATGCCAACAATGATCTTTTTTAAATCACGTGTTCTCTCTAGGATTTAATAACGTTGTTCACTATGAGCTCCACTGAAGGCAGGTGAAATCGAAAACCTAGAGAATGTACAGAGAACCTGCACTGCACATATAAGTTCAATCAAGCACTTTAATTACTGGGAATGCTTGGAGTAACTTGACCTGTACTCTCTGGAACGCAAGCGAGAGAAATACATCATAATCTACACCTGGAAATTCCTAGAGGGATTGATCTCAAATCTACATACAGAAATCAATACCTTCGAAAGAAAAAGACTAGGCAGATGGTGCAACATACCACCAATGATAACAAGGGCGCCTTGAGTATCCTGAGAGAAAACACATAAGTGTCCCGGGCCCAAGACTGTTCAACAGCCTCTCACTATGCATAAGGGGAATTACCAATAGACCCCTGATTGTCTTCAGGTGAAAAGATTTTAGTATAATTTTGTTTTTAATAATTGTTCAATATCAAGGAAAAAGGAGGAAATGAAAGAAATTGGCAAGATATTACTTTCTATACACCTGCACCATACAGTGTTGCAATGTATTGCAAAGAACTACATTCCAGATTTCAAAATGGAATTGTTAAGTTTACAAGCAAACCCTGAAGACCTAAGTTCCACTCGAGGACTATTTAGTTCCATTGCAACTGTTACAATAGATCTGAACAACAAAGTTAAACTTGTTCACATCTCAAAATCAACATTCAAATAAAAACAGAAACGGTTCCTCTACAGACAAATTGCCGTAAACCATCAACCAATCAGCATGAAGCAGCTGCATCTCTCACAAAAAAATCATCGACCAATCATCATGAAGAATTCGATATTGTTTATTTGATTTAGTAAGGCTTTTGATAGAGTACCGCACCAGAGACTGTTAAAAAAAGTGGCAGCTCGGCTTTGGGGGGAAAAGTGCTGCATGGATCAGCGGCTCAAATAAAAAGCAAGGGTGCATAAATGGGGTTAAACCCGAATGGGGACTTGTAACAAGTGGTGTTCCACGGGGATGACTTACCCATTGTTTTTTAATATATATCAATGACGGGAAAAAAATGGTATAAAATACCGACACAATGGAAAAATAAAAATGTTAATTCTTTTGAAAGTTTGCCCACGAAATTTTTAAAAACAGCAGATCTACCTGGAAATTGAGAACATGGAGAAAAAAGGGGACACAAAATGCTGGGTCAAAGCGCATTGGGGAAAAGTGGAATTAAAAAAAAGTGTGACTTAAAAACCGCAGTGCCTTCTTTAGTTTGGGGGGTAGCGTTGGAAAACGGGGAAAGGTTCAGCTTTAAAACCTGGTTTTGGTTGTTGGAATACAGATGAGTGATGATTTGGGTTCTTCGGTAGCGTGTTGCTTTCCTGGGGTGAGTCTTGTTTTTGAGTTGATTAAAAAGGTTGTGTTTTCGGGTTGAACCAGGCATTTTTGAGTCGCAGACTTGCGACTGGGTTTAAATGCGTGTTTTAGGTCTCGGGGGTTTGCCAACATAATTTGCGCAGCCTTAAAGGGGTTGGTATACCCCCCGCCGTGGATTGAAGCTTTTTCCGTCTGTTACTGGTAATGTCCTTAATTTTGGGGGATGTGGAGGTGGATACTGGAATGAGGTTTAGAAAATGTTGGAAACTTGTTTGGAAATGGAGTTGGGGGAAGGACTATGATTCTTCTCAGCAGTGCTTTTTTGGGGGGGGGTTGAAGATGTTTTGCCCGTCGTCTGGTCT